>JAODAL010017519.1:0-77504 GCA_025379985.1 Phyllomedusa bahiana
ACCTGTCATTTACCTATCCCTAAACCTTAATCCCGGGCCCCAAATTCTGAAAAAAAGTGCAAAAATTAACAAAGAGGTTTTTTCCACAGATTTCAGGTTATCAGGTTTCAGGGACGTGAACTTGTATGAACTGAGGAAAAGGTACCGACAAAGGTCACTGGTTCAAAGGCCTCTGAGCGCCATGTGGCGGTACAATGTGCCTAATCACTGCTCTGCATGTGCAGCCTCGTATCTCCACGTCCTTGTGCTCAGGACAAGTTCATCTACTAAGGATCGACCTCTCTAGTTAAAAATAAATGACAGATCAATGCAGTTCATTACCTGGTGTTCTTCTGATGGACTGAATCTTGTGTGTGGAGTAGGTGGCGGTAGATTTGGTAGATTTGGCAATTCCTGATCAGTTTTGAAATTCGGTCATAGATGAAGATAGTAAAATATTTGATATTGCTGTTATGTCCATTTCACATGAATGTGTTCCTGCTGCTCCAATGACCTCACCTAGTTGCATAGTTTCGGATCCCCCATGTTCCTCCTGCCCGGATCTGGCTTTCCCATCACAGATTGATTTAGAATAATTAAAAATTTTAACAATTCATAATTGTCGTCCACCTGAATCGCTTCCAGAGGAAGACGGGGGCAGCGGAATGTGCTGATGTAGATTGTTACATTTTGATTTTCCCATCCCTTTCAATGTATCAAATGCTGGGGGCTTGTTTTAAATTTTTTTTCCTATTTTACAAAGTATCAGAAGGTGTGGGAGTTGTTACTTTGATTCTTTCCCATTGTTACAATGTATCAGAAGGTGCTGGGGAGCTTGTTACATTTGATTCTTCTCATTGTTTTCAATGTATCAAAGGTGCTGGGGAGTTGTACATTGGATTCTTCCTATTGTTCATGTATCAGAAGGTGTGGGGAGCTTGTTCATTTGGATTCTTCTCATTGTTACAAGTATAAAGGGGCTGGGGGTTGTTACATTTGATTCTTCCTATTGTAACAATGTATCAGAAGGTGCTGGGGAGCTTGTTACATTTGATTCTTCCTATTGTTACAATGTATCAGAAGGTGCTGAGGAGCTTGTTACATTTGATTCTTCCTATTGTTACAATGTATCAGAAGGTGCTGGGGAGCTTGTTACATTTGATTCTTCTCATTGTAAAATGTTCAGGTCTGGGGAGTGTTACATTTGATTCTTCTCATTGTTACAATGTATCAGAAGGTGCTGGGGAGCTTGTTACATTTGATTCTTCCTATTGTTACAATGTATCAGAAGGTGCTGGGGAGCTTGTTACATTTGATTCTTCCTATTGTTACAATGTATCAGAAGGTGCTGGGGAGCTTGTTACATTTGTTCTTCCTATTGTAACAAGTATCAGAAGTCTGGGGAGCTTTTTCATTTGATTTTCCATTTAAACATTTGATCAGAAGGTGCTGGGGGGCTTGTTACATTGATTCTTTATTGTTACAATGTATCTGAAGGTGTGGGGACTTGACATTTATTTTCCTATTGTTCAATGTATCAAAGGTGTGGGTAGCTTGTTACATTTGATTCTTCCTATTGTTACAATGTATCAGAAGGTGCTGGGGAGCTTGTTACATTTGATTCTTCCTATTGTTACAATGTATCAGAAGGTGCTGGGGAGCTTGTTACATTTTTATTTTCCTATTGTTTCAATAAACAGAAGGGCTGGGGGGTTGTTAATTTGATTTTTTCTCATTGTTAAATGTATCAAAGGTTGGGGGGGTTGTTTACTTGATTCTTCCCATTGTTACAATGTATCAGAAGGTGCTGGGGAGCTTGTTACATTTGATTCTTCCTATTGTTACAATGTATCAGAAGGTGCTGGGGAGCTTGTTACATTTGATTCTTCTCATTGTTACAATGTATCAGAAGGTGCTGGGGAGCTTGTTACATTTGATTCTTCTCATTGTTACAATGTATCAGAAGGTGCTGGGGAGCTTGTTACATTTGATTCTTCTCATTTTTTCAAAGTTCGAAGGTTTTCAGGGGACTTGTTAATTTTATTCTTCTCATTGTTTAAAAGTATCAGAAGGTGTGGGGAGTTGTTTCATTTGATTTTCCTATTGTTACAATGTGTCAGAAGGGGTGGGGGGCTTTTTTACATTTGATTCTTCCTATTGTTACAATGTATCAGAAGGTGCTGGGGAGATTGTTACATTTGATTCTTCCTATTGTTACAATGTTAGAAGGGCTGGGGAGCTTTTTACTTTGATTCTTTCATTGTTTCAATTTCGAAAGGGGTGGGGAGCTTGTTACATTTTATTCTTCCTATTGTTACAATGTATCAGAAGGTGCTGGGGAGCTTGTTACATTTGATTCTTCCTATTGTTACAATGTATCAGACGGAGCTGGGGGGCTTTTAATTTGATTCTTCCTATTGTTACAATGTATCAGAAGGTGCTGGGGAGCTTGTTACATTTGATTCTTCTCATTGTTACAATGTATCAGAAGGTGCTGGGGAGCTTGTTACATTTGATTCTTCTCATTGTTACAATGTATCAGAAGGTGCTGGGGAGCTTGTTACATTTGATTCTTCTCATTGTTACAAAAGTATCGGAAAAGGGGCTGGGGGGCTTGTTTCATTTGTTTTTCTCATTTTTTACAAAGTTCAGAAGGTGCTGGGGGGGCTTGTTTTATTGATTCTTCCTTTTGTTACAATGTATCAGAAGGGGCGGGGGCGCTTGTTACTTTTGATTCTTCTCTTTGTTACAATGTATCAGAAGGTGCTGGGGAGCTTGTTACATTTGATTCTTCCTTTTGTTACAATGTATCAGAAGGTGCTGGGGGGGCTTGTTACATTTTTATTCTTTCCCATTTTACAATGTATCAGAAGGTGCTGGGGAGCTTGTTACATTTGATTCTTCCTATTGTTACAATGTATCAGAAGGTGCTGGGGAACTTGTTACATTTGAGTCTTCTCATTGTTACAATGCATCAGAAGGTGCTGGGGAGCTCGTTACAGTTTATTCTTTTTGTTTCAATGTGTGAAAATGCCTTTTGGGGAGCTTGTTACTTTTTTATTCTTTTTCCCTTGTTACAATGTATCGAAGGTGCTGGGGAGCTTGTTTCATTTGATTTTCTCATTTTTCAATGTATCGAAGGTGAGGGGAGCTTGTTAATTTTGTTCTTCTCATTGTTACAAGTATAGAAGGGTGGGGGAGCTTGTTACATTTGATTCTTCCTATTGTTACAATGTATCAGAAGGTGTAGGGGAGCTTGTTACATTTGATTCTTCTCATTGTTACAATGTATCAGAAGGTGCTGGGGAGCTTGTTACATTTGTTTTTCCTATTGTTTTCAATGTTCAAAAAGGTGTGGGGGGCTTGTTCTTTGATTCTTCTCATTGTTAAATGTATCAAAGGTGCTGGGGGGCTTGTTACATTTTTATTCTTCTCTTGTTACAATGTTCAAAGGGTGGGGACTTGTTACTTTGATTTTCCTATTGTTACAATGTATCAAGGTGCTGGGGAGTTGTTTTAATTTTATTTTTCCCATTGTTTAAATGTTCAGAAGGGGTGGGGGAAGCTTGTTACATTTGATTCTTCTCATTGTTACAATGTATCAGAAGGTTGGGAGTTTTTTCTTTTTATTCTTCTCATTGTTACAATGTATCAGAAGGTGCTGGGGAGCTTGTTACATTTGATTCTTCATTGTTACAATGTATCAGAAGGTGCTGGGGCGCTTGTTACATTTGATTCTTCTATTGTTACAATGTATCAGAAGGTGCTGGGGAGCTTGTTACATTTTATTCTTCCTTTTGTTACAATGTAAACAGAAGGTGCTGGGGGCTTTTTCATTTGATTCTTTCATTGTTTCAATTTTGAGGTCTGGAGGCTTGTTACATTTTATTCTTCTTTTTTACAATGTTCAGAAGGTGTGGGGACTTGTTACATTTTGTTCTTCCTTTGTTTCCCCTGTATCAGAAGGTGCTGGGGAGCTTGTTACATTTGATTCTTCCTATTTTTACAATGTATCAGAAGGTGCTGGGGAACTTGTTACATTTGAGTCTTCTCATTGTTACAATGCATCAGAAGGTGCTGGGGAGCTCGTTACAGTTTATTCTTCTCATTGTTACAATGTGTCAGAAGGTGCTGGGGAGCTTGTTACATTTGATTCTTCCTATTGTTACAATGTATCAGAAGGTGTAGGGGAGCTTGTTACATTTGATTCTTCTCATTGTTACAATGTATCAGAAGGGGCTGGGGAGCTTTTTACATTTGATTCTTCCTTTTGAAAACAATGTATCGAAGGGGCTGGGGGGCCCTTTTACATTTGATTCTCTCATTGTTTTAATTATCAGAAGGGGCTGGGGAGTTGTTCATTTTTTCTTCCTATTGTTACAAAGTATCAGAAGGGGGCTGGGGCTTTTTACATTTGATTCTTCCCATTGTTTAAAAGTATCAGAAGGTGTGGGGGGCTTTTTACCTTTGATTTTCTCTTGTTACAAAGTACAAAGGTGCTGGGGAGTTGTTACATTTGATTCTTCTCTTTTTTTACAAAATTTCAGAAATTGGGGAGCTTGTTACTTTGATTTTCCTATTGTTAAATGTAAGAAGGTGTAGGGGAGCTTTTTACATTATTCTTCTCATTTTTCAATTATCTAAGGTGCTGGGGGAGCTTGTTTAAAAATTTTATTCTACCATTGTTAAAATTTATCAGAAGTGTGGGGAGCTTGTTACATTTGATTCTTCTCATTGTTGCAATGTATCAGAAGGTGCAGGGGAGCTTGTTACATTTGATTCTTCTCATTGTTACAATGTATCAGAAGGTGCTGGGGAGCTTGTTACATTTGATTCTTCTCATTGTTACAATGTATCAGAAGGTGCAGGGGAGCTTGAACATTTGATTCTTCCTATTGTTACAATTTTATTAGAAGGGTGGGGGGCTTGTTTCTTTTTATTTTCTCATTTTTACAATGTTTCAGAAAGGTGCGGGGGGCTTTTTACATTTGTTTTTTTCTCTTTTTTCAAAGTACAGAAAGGGGCAGGGGAGCTTGTTACATTTGATTCTTCTCATTGTTACAATGTATCAGTCTCCCCCTGCTATAGGTAGATTTTGTCTGTGTAAACTGGGTGATCCCATGGGAATGGGAGGACTTTGATTATTGCCGGAGCAGTCAGTGGCGGAGATTATGGACTGGATGCTTACAAAATTTAAACTTTTACATCTTCCAAGATACATATGCCCTCTGTGCGGCCCCCAAGCTTCAGGACACAATCATGCTTTGTCTCTGTCCTCATATTTAGATATGGCTGGCACTGTTATTGTGGGCATTGTATTGGTTGGCTCTGTTATGGTGAGTCCTGTATGGCGGGCACTGTTATTGTGGGCATTGTATTGGTTGGCTCTGTTATGGTGGGTCCTGTATGGCTGGCACTGTTATGGTGGGCACTGTATGGCTGGCACTGTTATGGTGGGTTCTGTATGGCTGGCTCTGTTATGGTGGGTCCTGTATGGCTGGCTCTGTTATGGTGGGTTCTGTAGGGTTGGCTCTGTTATGGTGGGTTCTGTAGGGTTGGCTCTGTTATGGTGGGTTCTGTATGGCTGGCACTGTTATGGTGGGTCCTGTATGGCTGGCACTGTTATGGTGGGTTCTGTATGGCTGGCTCTGTTATGGTGGGTTCTGTATGGCTGGCTCTGTTATGGTGGGCCCTATAGGGCTGGCACTGTTATGGTGGGCACTGTCTGGCTGGCACTGTTATGGTGGGTCCTGTATGGCTGGCTGTGTTATGGTGGCTTCTGTATGGCTGGCTCTGTTATGGTGGGCACTGTATGTCTGGCACTGTTATGGTGGGTTCTGTATGGCTGGCTCTGTTATGGTGGGTCCTGTATGGCGGGCACTGTTATGGTGGGCACTGTATGGCTAGCACTCTTATGGTGGATCCTGTATGGCTGGCACTGTTATGGTGGGTTCTGTATGGCTGGCACTGTTATGGTGGGTTCTGTATGGCTGGCTCTGTTATGGTGGGTTCTGTATGGCTGGCTCTGTTATGGTGGGCCCTATAGGGCTGGCACTGTTATGGTGGGCACTGTCTGGCTGGCACTGTTATGGTGGGTCCTGTATGGCTGGCTGTGTTATGGTGGCTTCTGTATGGCTGGCTCTGTTATGGTGGGTCCTGTATGGCTGGCACTGTTATGGTGGGCACTGTATGGCTAGCACTGTTATGGTGGGTTCTGTATGGCTGGCACTGTTATGGTGGGTCCTGTATGGCTGGCACTGTTATGGTGGGTTCTGTATGGCTGGCTCTGTTATGGTGGGTACTGTAGGGATGGCACAGTTATGGTGGGTTCTGTGTGGCTGGCACTGTTATGGTGGGTACTGTAGGGATGGCACAGTTATGGTGGGTTCTGTGTGGCTGGCACTGTTATGGTGGGTACTGTAGGGATGGCACTGTTATGGTGGGTTCATTGTGGCTGGCTCTGTTAGGTGGGTTACTGTAGGGGATGGCACAGTTATGCGTGGGTCTGTGTGGCTGGCACTGTTATGGTGCGGTACTGTAGGGATGATCGGCAAAGTTATGGTGGGTTCTGTGTTGGCTGGCAACTGTTATGGTGGGTACTGTAGGGTTTGGCAATGTTATGGATGGGTTTCTGTGTGGGCTCACCCGGCACTGTTATGGTGGGTACCTGTAAGGGATGGCACACAGTTATGGTGGGTTCCTGCTGTCGGCTGGCACTGTTATGGTGGGGTATGTAGGGATGGCACAGTTATGAGTCGGGTTCTGTGTGGCTGGCACTGTTATGGTGGGTACTGTAGGGATGGCACTGTTATGGTGGGTTCATTGTGGCTGGCTCTGTTATGGTGGGTACTGTATGGCTGGCTCTGTTATGGTGGGTACTGTATGGTTGGCTCTGTTATGGTGGGTCCTGTAGGGTTGGCTCTATTATGGTGGGCACTGTATGGTTGGCTTTGTTAGGGTGGGTTCTGTGGGATTGGCACTGTTATGGTGGCTTCTGTATGGCTGGCACTGTTATGGTGGGCACTGTATGGCTGGCTCTGTTATAGTGGGCACTGTATGGCTGACTCTTATGGTGGGCACTGTATGGCTGGCTCTGTTATGGTGGGTTCTGTATGGTTGGCTCTGTTAGGGTGGGTTCTGTGGGATTGGCACTGTTATGGTGGCTTCTGTATGGCTGGCTCTGTTATGGTGGGTCCTGTAGGGTTGGCTCTGTTATGGTGGGTTCTGTAGGGTTGGCTCTGTAATGGTGGGTTTTGTAGGGTTGTCTCGGTTAGGGTGGGTTCTGTAGGGCTGGCACTGTTATGGTGGGTTCTGTAGGGTTGGCTCTGTTAGGGTGGGTTCTGTAGGGCTGGCTCTGTTATGGTGGGCACTGTATAGCTGGCACTGTTATGGTGGGCACTGTATGACTGGCTGTGTTATGGTGGGTACTGTATGGCTGGCTATGTTATAGTGGGCTCTGTATGGCTGGCCCTGGTTAGTGGTGGGCACTGTTTGTCTGGCTAGTGTTCTGGTGCGAGTCCTGTGTGGCTGGCTCTGTTATGGTGGGTTC
The DNA here is from genome assembly GCA_025379985.1 of Phyllomedusa bahiana. Taxonomy (NCBI): domain Eukaryota; kingdom Metazoa; phylum Chordata; class Amphibia; order Anura; family Hylidae; genus Phyllomedusa; species Phyllomedusa bahiana. The sequence goes on from JAODAL010017519.1 coordinate 7,529, forward strand.
TGTAGGGTTGGCTCTGTTATGGTGGGCACTGTATGGCTGGCTCTGTTATGGTGGGTTCTGTAGGGTTGGCTCTGTTATGGTGGGTCCTGTGTGGCTGACTCTGTTATGGGGGAACTGTATGGCTGGCCTCCCTGTCTATTAGTGGGCACTCGTATGCTGGCTCTGTTATGGTGGGTTTTCTGTTTTGGGTCCTGGCTCCTGTTATGGTGGGTTATTGCTAGAGGATTTTAGGCCACAGTTATGGTGGGTTCATTGTGTCTGGCTTTGTTATCTTTGGTATTGTAGGGCTTTGCAGAGCACAGAGGGCACCCCGGGGCCTCTTGGCTCACAGCAATATTGAGCGATGAGCTGAGCCACCTTCCCTTATCTTGGACGTCATGAACCTACTGCCCCTCTGTGAAGTTTGTACTTTTTGGGCGGCTCATGGTATCCTCAGGTCACACTGAGTCTGCAGCATGCTCCGCGCCGTCCTCCCGCTGCTGCTGCTGCTGCCATTAGGCACATATATCGGCCTCATCATCGCCCGGGCGGAAGGTCTTAGCTTGGCCTCTAGACTCCAGTCATTTTCTGAACATGAAGATCATCCTGGAAGAACTGGCGCACAAGGGGCACGAGGTGACGGTGTTGGCGCACTCCGCCTTCATATTTACGGGCGCCGATAAGGTCTCGTCTGTAAAATTCGAAAATTTCTCTGTTCCGTTAACTAAAGAGGAACATAAGAAGCGTTTGGATGACTTTCTCGCCTTCTGGATTTATGACGCCCCAAAAGTATCTTATTGGAAGTTCTATCAAGAGACCAAGAAGTTCCTGAAAGAGCAGCTGAGGTTCCAGGAGCAGGTGTGTGATGGGGCGGTGAGGAACGAGGCGCTGATGACCAGACTGAAGCACGAGGGGTTCCAGGCTGTGATTTCAGACCCATTTTCAACATGTGGTGAACTCATTGCCCAACTTCTTGGGGTGCCCTTTATTTACTCCATTAGATTCTCATTGGGCAACTCAATGGAAAGACTGTGTGGGCAGCTCCCGGCTCCGTTCTCCTATGTGCCCGGCTCCATGGCGGAGCTGACGGATGGGATGACTTTTGTGGAACGGCTACAAAATTTAAACTTTTACATCTTTCAAGATCTCATATTCCATTGAGTGGGGGGAAAGGGGGGCGGTATTCAGTGCGGCTCTAGGTAAGTATGGAGGGGGGAGGGGGTGTGTAATATATATTTTAAGGACTGAAAGTGTTGTGGAGGGAAACAAAGTTTATTTTATGTTTTTGATTTTGTGTCCATTTTAATGTATTAGTTATTTATACTTCACTTACAATATTATATATTTTTTTATTACAAAAAGGCACTACTGTTGAAGTGAAAAAGCTGTGGTTTTAATTTTTTGCATTAATGGTTAAAAAAAAATGGCCGCCTGTAATGTTTGTTAGATGTGTTAAATTTCCAAAGATGACGCCTAGAAAAAGTTACACCCGTGTTCAGATTTCCTAAACTGTGGAGGGGTCCTAGATAAGGACGTGCCAATAGACCCCCCACACCCAGTAATGTGTTGCTTTATCTACTAATTTGAAAAAGAGGTATAAAAAACCACCATTTGTGAATTTAAAACGAAACACTTTATAGACAAGGCATGTTGTGATGTTCTTTTCGGGGCACCTTTTGTTTTTTTTAAAAATAATTTTGAACCCCCCACAAGGACAGGATAGCCCTTTGAGTATTCTATTAATAAATAGGGGGGCTGTGTTAAAATATATGTGGATGTAAGTAGGAGGGGGAGCCCCTATATAAGTCCATATATTATTTATTAATATATATATATATATATTTATTAATTATATATATATAAATATAAATATATAATATATAATATATATTGGTGGTCCTGATGGCTGGCTTGTTTTTGGGGCATTATGGCCGGCTCCATTATGGTTGGCACTGTATGGCTGGCTCTATTATGGTGGGTCCTGTATGGCTGGCTCTGTTATGGTGGGCACTGTATGGCTGGCTCCGTTATGGTTGGCACTGTATGGCTGGCTCTATTATGGTGGGCACTGTATGGCTGGCTCTGTTATGGTGGGTTCTGTATGGCTGGCACTGTTATGGTGGGCACTGTATGGTTGGCACTGTTATGGTGGGTACTGTATGACTGGTACTGTTATGGAGGGCACTGCATGGCTGGCACTGTTATGGTGGGCACTGTATGGCTGGCACTGTTATGGTGGGTTCTGTATGGCTGGCTCTGTTATGGTGGGTCCTGTATGGCTGGCACTGTTATGGTGGGCACTGTATGGCTGGCTCTGTTATGGTGGGCACTGTATGGCTGGCTCTGTTATAGTGGGCACTGTATGGCTGGCTCTGTTATAGTGGTTCTGTATGGCTGGCACTGTTATGGTGGTTCTGTATGGTTGGCACTGTTATGGTGGGTACTGTATGGCTGGCTCTGTTATGGTGGGCACTGTATGGTTGGCTCTGTATGACTGGCACTGTTATGGAGGGCACTGTATGGCTGGCACTGTTATGGTGGGCACTGTATAGCTGGCACTGTTATGGTGGGTACTGTATGGCTGGCACTGTTATGGTGGGCACTGTATAGCTGGCACTGTTATGGTGGTTCTGTATGGCTGGCACTGTTATGGTGGGCACTGTATGGTTGGCACTGTTATGGTGGGTACTGTATGGCTGGCTCTGTTATGGTGGGTACTATATGGCTGGCTCTGTTATGGTGGGCACTGTATGGTTGGCTCTGTTATGGTGGGTCCTGTATGACTGGCACTTGTATGGTCAGTATTTCCAGTAACTCTATTTCTGTATTATCTCTGGCTTCCTCCCTCATGGAATATTTATTTCGGCCACGCTTAGATCCAGGGATTCGTATCCATCATTGACTCCTTTTGTACAAAGTAACAGGCAGCACCGACTGAGGGACGTAGACACAGACAATTTCCCCTAAAAGGGGTTGACTCTGGCTCCCCCTGGGTCCAGCGACTCCTCGAGCCTCGTTCGGTGCACACACAGCAATGCCTCTCACCTCTGTAACACCTCATTTCTATTCTGCATTTTCCTAGGTCGTCCGACAACTTTGTGCGAAATTATGGGCAAAGCCGAAATTTGGCTCATTCGGACCTACTGGGACTTCGAGTATCCGCGACCGCTGCTTCCCAACTTTGAGTTTGTGGGGGGGCTGCACTGCAAACCGCCAAAGCCATTGCCAAAGGTAAGTGCCCAATGCAGAAGAAACTGCATACAGGCCTCATGGTAAAAAAGTACGTGAACCCACAGGACACCAGGTGCATTGGGTGTATAGGGGGGTCGGCATGGCCTCCCCGTGTGAATGGGCCCGGAGCAGGGTTCCTTCTTCCATATCCCAAATGATAGATGGGACCATGGAGCAGTTTCATGCACCCTAGGTTGCAATCAGGGCGGCCTCAGAGGGAGGTTCCTATTTGGGGGAAACAAGACCTTGCAGGGTTCTGCTTCGGCCGGGAGGTGGCTGCACATGGGGGTTCTCACTGTTGAAGGGTGCACTCAGCTGAACTCCCATAATAGTACATGGAGGGAGCGGTACTCAAGCGGTCACATCCCCATCCTCGGCGGCCACATCCCCATCCTCAGCAGCTGTAGCAGAAGCCTACAGCTGCTGAGTGCACCGCCCCGCCCCGCATAGGAAAATTCCTTTAAATCTCACAGGAAATTGTGCGGCTGAGCTGAACTCATCACCAACTGCAGGCAAACCCCGGGTAAGGCAGATTAATGGGCCTATAGTATACCATACGGGCCAATACAAGCCTCACAAACAACAGGCAATGCATACATCTGAAGGTGGCCACAAGCAGAAGACGCATGTCAGCTAAATCTATTCATTTCACCCGGACCAGCTAATGTGATTTAGACTGTCGATGCCCCCCCTCCAACAAATGGGAGATGGGGGGAAAAGTTAGACCCGCCCAATACTTTGTTCTTATAAGAGATGAGCCACCATCTGAGGGGTCTGGAGGGAGGAGGACAGAGGAGTCCGGAGGGAGGAGGACAGAGGAATCCGAAGGGAGGGAGGAGGAGTCCGGAGGGAGGGGCGAGGACAGAGGAGTCCTGAAAGCGGGGGGGAGGACAGAGGAGTCCTGAAGGAGGGGGGAGGACAGAGGAGTCCTGAAGGAGGGGGGAGGACAGAGGAGTCCTGAAGGAGGGGGGGAGGACAGAGGAGCATGAAGGACAGAGTAGGCCGGAAGGAGCGTGGAGGACAGAGGGGCGTGGAGGGAGGAGGGAGGACAGAGGAGCGTGGAGGGAGGAGGAAGGACAGAGGAGCGTGGAGGGAGGAGGAGGACAGAGGAGCGAGGAGGGAGGAGGAAGGACAGAGGAGCGTGGAGGGTGGAGTAAGGACAGAGGAGCGTGGAGGGAGGAGGAAGGACAGAGGAGCGTGGAGGGAGGAGGAGGACAGAGGAGCGATGAGGGAGGAGGAAGGACAGAGGAGCGAGGAGGAAGGAGGAAGACAGAGGAGCGAGGAGGGAGGAGGAAGACAGAGGAGCGAGGAGGGAGGAGGAGGACAGAGGAGCGTGTAGGGAGGAGGAAGACAGAGGAGTCTGGGGGGAGGAGGAAGACAGAGGAGTCTGGGGGGAGGAGGAAGACAGAGGAGCGTGGAGGGAGGAGGAGGACAGAGGAGCGTGGAGGGAGGAGGAGGACAGAGGAGCGTGGAGGGAGGAGGAGGACAGAGGAGCGTGGAGGGAGGAGGAAGACAGAGGAGCGTGGAGGGAGGAGGGAGGACAGAGGAGCGTGGAGGGAGGACAGAGGAGCGTGGAGGGAAGACAGAGGAGTCTGGAGGGAGGAGGAGGACAGAGGAGTGTGGAGGGAGGAGGAGGACAGAGGAGTGTGGAGGGAGGAGGAGGACAGAGGAGTGTGGAGGGGAGGAGGAGGACAGAGGAGTGTGGAGGGGAGGAGGAGGACAGAGGAGCGTGTTGGGAGGAGGAAGACAGAGGAGTCTGGGGGGAGGAGGAAGACAGAGGAGTGTGGAGGGAGGAGGAGGACAGAGGAGTGTGGTGGGAGGACAGAGGAGCGTGGAGGGAGGACAGAGGAGCGTGGAGGGAGGACAGAGGAGCGTGGAGGGAGGACAGAGGAGCGTGGAGGGAGGAGGAGGACAGAGGAGCGTGGAGGGAGGAGGAGGACAGGAGTCTGGAGGAAGACAGAGGAGTCTGGAGGGAGGAGGAGGACAGACGAGCGAGGAGGGAGGAGGAAGACAGAGGAGTCTGGAGGAAGACAGAGGAGTCTGGAGGAAGACAGAGGAGTCTGGAGGGAGGAGGACAGAGGAGTGTGGAGGGAGGAGGAGGACAGAGGAGCGTGGAGGGAGGAGGAGGACAGAGGAGCGTGGAGGGAGGAGGAGGAGGTCAGAGGAGCGTGGAGGGAGGAGGTCAGAGGAGCGTGGAGGGAGGAGGAGGAGGTCAGAGGAGCGTGGAGGGAGGAGGAGGAGGACAGAGGAGCGTGAGGAGGGGGAAAGGGAGGTCAGAGGAGGTAGGAGGGAGGAGGAGGAGGTCAGAGGAGCGTGGAGGGAGGAGGAGGAGGTCAGAGGAGCGTGGAGGGAGGAGGTCGGACGAGCAGGGTGGTGGGAGGAGGAGGTCAGAGGAGCGTGGGGGGAGGAGGAGGTCAGAGGAGCGTGGAGGGAGGAGGAGGAGGTCAGAGGAGCGTGGAGGGAGGAGGAGGAGGTCAGAGGAGCGTGGAGGGAGGAGGAGGAGGTCAGAGGAGCGTGGAGGGAGGAGGAGGACAGAGGAGCGTGGAGGGAGGAGGAGGACAGAGGAGCGTGGAGGAGGCGGAGAAGGAGCGTGGAGGAGGAGGGGAGGGACAGAGGACCCGTGGGGGAGAGGAGGAGGACAGAGGACGGGAGGGGGGAGGGGGGGGGAAAGGGGGGAGCGTGGGGGAGGAGGAGGAAGGGAGGTGAAGGGAGGAGGGAAGAGGACGGGGGAAAGGGAGGGGAGGTAAAGGGGAGCGGAAAAGGGGGGAGGGTAAAGGGGAGTTGGAGAGAGGAGGAAGAAGAGGAGTTGGAGGGGGAGGGGGACAGAGGAGTAGGAGGGGGGCGGAGGACAGAGGAGTGTGGAGGGAGGGGGGAAAGACAGAGGATCTGGAGGAAGAAGAGGAGTCTGGAGGAGGAAGAGGAGTTGGAGGGAGGAGGGGAACGAGGGTCGGAGGGAGGGGAGGACAGAGGGTCGGGAGAGAGGAGGAAGACAGAGGAGTCTGGAGGGAGGAGGAAGACAGAGGAGTCTGGGGGGAGGAGGAAGACAGAGGAGGGGGGAGGAGGAAAAGACGAGGAGTCTGGAGGGAGGAGCAAGACAGGGGAGTCGGGGGGGGAGGGGGACGGGGATGGGGGGAGGAGGGGGACGGGAGTCTGGAGGGGGGAGGAGACGGGGAAAATTATGGAGGATAGAGGTACTAAAAGCAAGGTTTTGGCAGAAACCCCTTTCCCTCCCCCCAGGGGTATATAGTGCTACAGCGAGTGCTGAGGAATATGGCTGGGCAGGGGGATACGAGGTTGTGCGGCTGCGATTCCCATAGATCTCCCTCCCTCGCACCATTGCCGCCTCCGCACAGAGCGGAAGGTGGAATAAGAGGTTAATTAGAAAACTGCACCATCCCCAATATATTCATATTCACCCATTGCCAGAACATTAAAGTAAAATTGACTATTTCTGTTGGGGGAATATTAGACGGTGACCGGTCGAGTCTGGAAGTTGACACTGTACTGGGGTCATCTGCAGAGCAGCAGCTCTTGTGGTGGGTCCCTGGGGTGCATTGGTTAAGGCCCATTGTGCCATGTGTATATAGGCCCTATGTTCAGTCTCTAGCCTGAGAGGAATATACCTGATAACTGAACACTGTGTCCATCGCAGGACATGGAGGAGATCGCACAGAGCTCCGGAGACCACGGGATCGTCGTCTTCTCACTCGGATCTATGGTGAAAAATCTGACTGATGAGAAAAGCAACATGATCGCCGCTGCCCTGAGCCGCCTGCCACAGAAGGTAGAGATAGAAGCTATAGAGGTCGCCGCTGCTCTACGGACACTATATAATTGCTGCTCTCTGTGATACAGGTGATCTGGAGATACAGCGGCAAAAGACCAGAGACCCTGGGGGACAACACCATATTGTATGACTGGATACCCCAGAACGATCTCCTGGGTAAGTCCTAGAGGGATGAAATACCATAGGGCAGATCTGTACGCCGGCACGTAAAGACAGAGTCCCACGAGGACATTGTTAGCAGCAGGGGCCCCCTCAAGGCAGTATTAGCAGCACTGGCCCCATCAGGGCTGGCTGGCAGCAGGGGCGTCATCAGGGAAGTATTGGCAGGAGGAGCGCCATCAAGGCAGAATTGGCACCAGGAGCCCTATTAGGCACTACTGGCAGCAGAGGCAATATAGGGACAGAATTGGCAGTACTCCTGTTACGAGCCCTGATCAAATTTAAAAGGAAAAGTGCCCACTGATGCGGTGTAAGATAAGAACTGGGAATGGTTTGGGGGCTCAGATGCTCCCACTCTGTGGGGCTCTGCCTAAAGCAATTAGATGTTGCAAGAGCCTCCTTTACAGTCCCAGGATAGCCCCCATGACTCCTATCGTTGTGAGAGTCACGTCGCTCAGCTGAAGAGCCGGCAGTGATTTGTCTCCATAATATTCAGACTCCTCCGAGCACATTCTTATTCCAGCATAAGACGTATTACAGTAATGATGAGTCCGTGTCAGAGCCGGGGAGGCGGCGGCGGAGGGAGATGGGAGGTGACTAAGGCTTTTTGGGTTTTGTAATGTTTCCTGTAATCACTTGTTCCACTTATGGGAGATGAGAAGCAAACAGCCGAAGTATCGCCCGGGGATTCGCCCCAGTGTAGCAGAGCTGTGACAGAGGCAGCCGCCATATATAGGACCCCACAAATAAAATGTCTACCCAGTATCCAGCTGTATGGAATAGCGCAGCTCTCAGTGTTGTCCCATCCAGCAAATCCCAACAAACAAAGCCAAGATGGCGTGTAAAATGATGCACTTGTGCTCTCCATTGGTTAAAGGGGTCCATTGTTGGATTGGAATACCTAAGCCCCAGTAGTGGAGCTGATTCTTGGGGCCACCAGTGGAGATGATTCCTGGGGCCACCATTGGAGTTGATTCTTGGGACCCACCAGTGGAGATGATTCCTGGGGCCACCAGTGGAGATGATTCTTGAGACCCACCAGTGGAGCTGATTCTTGGGGCCACCCAGTGGAGTTGATTCTTGGGGCCCACCAGTGGAGATGATTCTTGGGGCCCACCAGTGGAAATGATTCTTGGGGCCCACCAGTGGAAATGATTCCTGGGCCCACCAGTGGAGATGATTCCTGAGGCCACCAGTGGAGATGATCCTTGGGGCCACCAGTGGAGATGATTCTTGGGGCCCACCAGTGGAGTTTATTCTTGAGGCCTCACCAGTGGAATTGATACTTGAGGTCACCAGTGGAGCTCATTCTTGGAGCCCACCAGTGGAGATGATTCTTGGGGCCCACCACTGGAGTTGATTCTTGGGGCCACCAATGGAGGTGATTCTTGGGACCCACCAGTGGAGATGATTCTAGAGCCCACCAGTGGAGTTGATTCTTGGTGCCACCAGTGGAGATGATTCTTGGGGCCCACCAGTGGAGTTGATTCTTGGGGTCACCAGTGGAGTTGATTCTTGTGGTCCACCAGTGGAGTTGATTATTGGGGCCCACCAGAGGAGTTGATTGTTGGGGCAACCAGTGGAGCTGAATCTTGGGACCCACCAGAGGAGATGATTCTAGAGCCCACCATTGGAGATGTTTCTTGGGACCCACCAGTGGAGATGATTCTTGGGGCCCACCAGTGGAGATGATTCTTGGGGCCCACCAGTGGAGATGATTCTTGTGGCCACCAGTGGAGGTGATTCTTGGGGTCACCAGTGGAGTTGATTCTTGGGGCCACCAGTGGAGTTGATTCTTTGGGCCCCACCAATGGAGTTGATCTTTGGGGCCACCAGTGGAGCTCATTTTTGGGGCCCTGCAGCTACTGTACTTGTTGCAGCTACTGTACTCTGCCTTCTCCCCTGTGGACCAGACCCCTGTGGGGTCTACAGGTCCTTTGCATTACTATACAAGGACAATCACTAAGCATTGATGTCCACATTTTAGGTCATCCAAAGACCAAGGCATTCATCACTCATGGAGGAACTAACGGGATCTATGAAGCCATCTATCACGGCGTGCCGATGGTGGGAATCCCGCTATTTGCTGATCAGCCGGATAATATTATTCATATGAAGAGCAAAGGCATGGCCGTAATGCTGGACATCAACAAGATGCAGAGCCAGGACCTGGTGGATGCAGTCAACACCGTCATCAACAATCCAAGGTAAGAACTTCACCAGAAAGTTTGACATTAACGCCCTCTCCAACCTTACATTCTTCTTTTCCTCCCCGCATTGCAACAGTCAAAACTTTCTTATTTTTTCATCTACATCAAAGTTTTTTAATGGGGCAAAATGACCGCGTCAATAATTACTGGGAAACCCAAAAAAAACTCTTTTGGGGGGTTTTAGGGAAAATATTCATGGAGTTTGGTATTTTTAATTATGTTTTAGTACTTTAGAAAAAAAATCTCCGGAAGGGTTCATCCCCTTGCATCAGGATACAGGCGTCAGCAGCGGTAACAGGTGTTCCTAAGGGTTCCTTCTGCACTGAAACCCCCGGATAAAAGGCCCCGGGGCAGGCCCTGCCCCCGGGTATACAGGATTTTTGGGGTTTTTTCCCTGAAAGCGGAAGGGGGTTCAAATTTCCTTTTTCCTCCCCGCATCAGGATCAGGGGGGGTCAGCTGCAGGGTAACAGGATGTCCCAAGGGTTCATCCTCCTGCCCCCCCGGGGGACTCAGGAACAGGGGGCAGCCCCGAAAATGCAGGGGGTATACAGGATGTCTCCTGAAGGGTTTCATCCTCCTCTGCACTCAGGATACAGGCAGTCAGCTGCAGGGTATACAGGATGTCTCCTGAAGGGTTTCACCTCCCTTTCACCAGGGTACAGGCCGCACTGGGGTCAGTAACAAAATTTTCCCCAGGGGGTTTATCCTCCTCGCACCAGAAAAACGGGCCCTCACTCAGGGTAAAAAGATTCTCTTGAAGGGTCACCTCCCTCTATACTCAGGGTACAGGGTGTCAGCTCAGGGGAAGAGGGGTTCTCTTGAAAGGTTCATCCTCCTCTGCACTCAGGGTACAGGGCCCACTGCAGGATACGGATGTTAATTTTATTTTAAGGGGGTTCAAAAACCCTCCGGGGCCCCCTTCAGGATACAGGGCCGTCACGCAGGGGTTTCAGGATGTCTCCGAAGGGTTCATCTTCCTCTGCACTCAGGATACAGGCCCTCACTGCAAGGTATACAGGGTTTTCCCCGAAGGGTTATCTTTCCCCTTTCATTCAGGAAACAGGCCGTCAGCGCAGGGATACAGTGTCTCCTGAAGGGTTCACTTCCTCTCACACGGCCATGAAATTAGGATATACAGGTGTTCCGAAGGGGGTTCATCCCCTCTGCACTCAGATAAAGCCCCCAGCTGCAGGGTAAACAGGATTTCCTGAAGGGTTTATCCTCCCCCTGCACTCAGGATACAGGCCGCAGCTGCGGGTATACCCGGGTGTCCCTGAAGGGTTTATTTCCTCGCATCGATACAGGCCCTAGTGTAGGGAAACAGGGTGTTCCGAAAAGGGTTTTCCCCTCTGCATCAGGGTACAGACCGTCATCAGGGTATACAGGATTTTTCAGAAGGGTTCATCCCCCTCTGCACTCAGGATACAGGCCGTCACTGCAGGTAACAGGATTCTCCCGAAAGGGGTTTATCCCCTGCACTCAGGAACGGGCCCTCAGCTGCAGGGGGTACGGGTGTCTCCTGAAGGGGTTTATCTTCCTCTTACTCGGATCAGGCCCCTCAGCGCAGGGGTTTCGGGTGTTCCCGAAGGTTCATCCTCCTCTGCCAAAAAAGGATAAAACATCAGAGGGCATACAGGGTTGCCTCCTGAAGGGTTCATCCTCCCATACTCAATACAGGTAGTAGCTGCGGGTAACAGGTTTCTCCTGAAGGGGTTTATCTTCCCTGCACTAGGGTACAGGGTTCAGCTGCAGGTATCAAATGTTCCTGAAGGTTGATCTTCCCTTTCATCAGGATACTGCAGTGCAGGGTATACAGGGTGTTCCCGAAGGGGGGTTTAACCTCCTTGCATCAATAGAGGCCGTCGCTCAGAAATATAAGGATGTCTCCCGGAAGGGGGTTTACCTCCCTGCACTCAGGGTACAGGGGCCTCAGCTGCAGAGTAACAGGATTCCCCAGAAGGTTTTTATCTTCCCCCGCATTCAGGGTACAGGGCCTCAGCTGCAGGGTATACAGGATGACTCCTGAAGGGTTTCACCCCTCTGCACTCAGGATACAGGCCGCAGTGCAGGGGGATACAGGTTTTTTCCCCCAAGGTTTTATCCCCTCTGCACTCAGGAAACAGGGTCACTGCATTTTTACGGAAAGTCTCCGAAGGTTCATCCCCTCTGCACTAATACAGGCGCAGCTGCAGGGTATACAGAATGTCTCCTGAAGGTTTATCTTCCCCTTGCACTCAGGGTACAGCCGCAGCTGCAGGGTAAAACAGGATGCTCCTGAAGGGTTATCCTCCTCGCCTCAGGGTAAGGCCGTCACTCGGGTATACCGGAGCCTCCTAAGGGTTCATCCTCCTGTACACCAGGATACAGGGGGGTCACGCAGGGTATTCAGGAAAGTTTTCCCTGGGGTTCATCCTCCTCGCACCAGGGTACAGGCCCGTCAGCTGCAGGGTTACAGATGCCCCCTGGGGTTTTATCCCCCTTTTATCGGGGACGTAGCACTGCAGGGTATACAGGGTTTCTCCAAAGGGTTTCATCCTCTGACCAGGATATGGCCGCAGCGCAGGGTAACACGATGTTCCTGAAGGGTTCATCTTCCCCTGCACCAGATACAGGGCCCTCGCTGCAGGGATACAGGATGTCTCCTGAAGGGTTAATCCTCCTCTGCACTCAGGTACAGGGCCCTCAGCTGAGGGTAACAGGATTTCCTAAGGGGTTTTCCCCCCTTGCACTCAGGGTAAAGGGAGCAGCTGCAGGGTATACAGGATGTCCCGAAGGGTTACCCCCTCTCAAGATACAGGCCTCCCTGCAGGGTATACAGGTGTCTCCTGGGGGGTTTATTTTCTCGCACTCAGGATACAGGTCACTCAGGGGATACAGGATGTTCCCGAAGGGTTCTCTCCTCTGCACTCAGGATACAGGTGTCAGCTGCGGGTATCAGATTTCTTGAAGGGTTTTTCCTCCTTGCACTCAGGATAAGGCCGTCAGCTGCAGGTATACAGGATGCTCTGAAGGGTTCTCTTTCCCCTGCACCCGGATACAGCCCTCACTGCAGGGATACAGGAGTCCCTGAAGGGTTCTTTCCCCTCTGCACTCCGGGTACAGCCTTTAGCTGCGGGGAAACAGGAGGTCTCCTGAAGGGTTCATCCTCCTCTGCACTCCGGATACAGGCTGTCAGCTGCAGGGTATACAGATGTTCCCCGAAGGGGTTATCTTTTTTTTGCACTCGGATACAGGCTCAGCTGCAGGGTAAAACAGGATGCCTGAAGGGTTTACCTCCTCTGCCTAGGATACAGGCCGTCAGCGCAGGGTAACGGATGTCTCGAAGGGTTCATCCCTCTGCATCAGGGTACAGGCCGTCAGCTGCGGGATAAGGGGTCTCCTGAAAGGGGTTTTCCTCCTCTGCATCGGATACAGGCCGTCACTTTCGGGGATACCGGGCTCCTGAAGGGTTTATCCTCCCTGCACCCCCATACAGGCCGTCATGAGGGTATCAGGAGTCTCCTGAAGGGTTCATCTTCTTCCCAGGGTACAGGCCCCTCACGCAGGGTATACAGGAGGCTCCTGAAGGGGTTATCTTTCTTCACTCAGGATACAGGCCGTCAGCTGCAGGTAACAGGAGTCTCCTGAAGGTTCATCTTTCTCTGCACTCGGAAAGCGTCAGCTGCAGGGTAAAAGGATGTCCCTAAGGGTTCTCCCCTTGCACTCGGATACAGGCCCTCGCTGCAGGGGGATACAGGAGCCCCCCGAAGGGTTCATCTTCTCTGCACTCAGGATACAGGGTTCAGCTGGGGTATACAGGATGTCTCCTGAAGGTTTATCCTCCCCTGCCCGGGTACAGGCCGTCAAACTGCAGGGTATACAGGATGTTTTCCGAAGGGTTCATCCCCTCTGCACTAGGATACAGCCCTCACTGAGGTTTTACAGGTTTCCCGAAGGGTTTTTTCTTCCTCTGCACTCAGGAACAGGCCGTCAGCTGCAGGGTTACAAGGTCTCCCAAGGGTTTTTATCTTTCTCGCACCCGGATACAGGGCCTCGCTGCAGGGAAAAAGATGCTCCTGAAAAGGGTTTATCCTCCTCTGCATCAGGATACAGGGCCGTCAGCTGCAGGGTAAAAAAATGCCCCAAAAAAGGGGTTTATCCTCCTGACACTCAGGATCAGGCCGAGCTCAGGGAAAAAGGGGGTCTCCTGAAGGGGTTTATCTTTCCTGCACTCAGGATCGGCCCGTCAGCTGCAGGGGGATTTACAGGAGACCCCTGAAGGTTTCATCCTCCCTCATCGGAAACGGCAAATTAACCTTTTCTTACTTTATTTTATCTTATAGTTATAAAGAAAATGCGCAGAGGATATCCCGGATACATCACGACCAGCCGGTGAAGCCTCTGGACAGAGCCGTGTTCTGGATAGAGTTCGTTATGCGTCACAAAGGAGCGAAGCACTCGACCGCGCCCCTGACCGACCGTACCAGACCCCTCCCCCGAGTCTCCTTTCCCACTGTTTTGTTTTCTGTTGTCTACGTGGTCGTGAAAATCTTCTCCTTCTGCTGCAGGAAATGCCGTCCGGGCAGGAGGAAGCAGAAAAAACATTAGTAAAAATAATATAGTAGAATGGGCAAAGGAGCCGCGGCTGGTCACTCCCTTAGTACAAAAAGCATTAAAACATTTATCAGGTGCAAAAATCGTAAAAAAAAAATATTCCCCTAGAAACTCTACACTAACCTTGCCTGTTCACAAACGGGGGAAGCACCCCGATAAGGGCGACACCAAGCAATAAACTTCTCTCTGTAACCAAGCCCTACAATGTCCCTGAAGTCAATGATATATTATCATAAGACTGAAGGAAAACTCACTGTTCACAAAATAAAGATACAGATGTTGCAAAATTCTACAATTCTCAGCAATCAGTGTAAACTGCAACAAATATAAACCCCTGCAGTCAATGATATATTTCTATAAAACTAAAGGAAAATTCACTCTTGACAAAATAAAGAAGAAACAGATGTAACAAAATGTTACAGTTTTAATCCAACAGTGTAAACGGCTAGACATAAAACATCTGCACTCAATGTTACAGTTCTCAGCAATCAGTGTCCACTGCAACAAATATAAACACTTGCAGTCAATGATATATTGCTATACAACTGAAGGAAAATTCACTCTTCACAAGCTAAAGAAATAGACGTAACAAAATGTTACAGTTCTAATCCAACAGTGTAAACTGCAAGACATACAAACATCTGCACTCAATGTTACAGTTCTAAGCAATCAGTATAAACTGCAACCTGCATTCAATTATATATTATTATAAGACTTAAAGTGGTGCACCGAGATCTAACAAGGCTTAATGGTCCATTGGGGTATGAGTAAAAAAAAAAAAAAAAAAAAGTAAAACGTTAAACCTCATACTTAACTGGGATGAACTGACCGTCAGCTGGAGTGAAGGAGACCATCAGAGAGTTAAGTATAAGGTTTGTCTTCTATTTATACTCATGCCCCGATGGACCAAGGAACATTGATAGGTGCGGAACACCCCTTTAAAAGCCTGGTCTCAGCATGCCACAAGCGGTCTTGCATCCTATCTCAGCATGCCACAAGCCATTCATGCATCCTGTCTCCCAGTGGTCCTACTGTGGGAGGCTCTATAGCAGGGATTAACATATCAGCTTTGTATTCACAGCTCTTGTAATTGCACTGACAGGAGAGCCGGAGATCTTATCTATGAGCTCGGAAGCTCTCATGTAAAGAGATAACACACTCTGTTCTTAAGCTGCTACTAGTCAGACCTGTGGTGACGTCACTCCCTGCTCTCAGATACCGACCAGTGTGCACTCATAGCAGATACAATTGCTCCTATCTCCTCAAAAAGAAAGAAAAATAAAGCAATATATTTTGAACGTCTTCAATTACTTGTCCCTACAAGTTAACAGTGAATCTTTGAAGTGAGACAACCCATCTATTAACAAAATAGAGAAGCAACAGATGTAACAAAATGTTACAGTTCTCAGCAATCAGTGTAAACTGCAACAAGTATAAACACCTACAGCCAATGATCTGTTAGTTTAAGGGTACGTTCACAAATAATACCCGAGGAATCTTCCATGCGTATTCCAAATATAAAATCCACATTGTCTATTGTCTACAGTGGTTTTGGACGAGTATTTCAAAATAGAACACCAAAAAAAAGAACCAACAAGTAGCAATCACGAAAATCTGGTAAATAACCAGGGTAGGAAACCAATGCTGTTTGGGTGAGTGTTGCTTGAGGGTGTGAGGCTCCCCATTGACTTCAATAATAAGTTTACAAGCCGTTTCCACTAAAAAACAGAAGAATGAACGAATATGAAGCATTTTTTCCCGCTTTGAGGTTTTAGAATTCACTGTTTTGGGGTTGTGCACACGGTGGCAGGGGGACACGTCTGGCACTGCAGGATCTGAGTCCCTGGCGGTGTATTGTGTTCATGCTAGCAGCCTTTGTTATGTTGGTCCCATCTCTCTGCAGGTCATTCACTGTTTTGGTGCCGTGCACACGGCCGCAAGGGGACACGTCTGGCACGCAGGATCTGAGTCCCTGGCGGCGTAGTGTTACTGATGGTAGCCTTTGTTATGTTGGTCCCAGCTCTCTGCAGTTCATTCACTAGGTCCCCCGTGTGGTTCTGGGATTTTTGCTCACCGCTCCTGTGATCATTTTGACCCCACGGGGGGAGATCTTGCTGGAGCCCCAGATGGAGGGAGATTATCAGTGTCTTGTATGTCTTCCATTCTCTAATTATTGCTCCCATAGTTGGTTTCTTCACACCAAGCTGCTTGCCTATAGCAGATTCAGACTTCCTGTTGCAGGGTTACAATGTTGTTTCTGGTGTCCTTCGACAGCTCTTTGGTCTTCACCATAGTGGAGTTTGGAGTGTGAGAGGTTGTGGACAGGTGTCTTTTATACAGGAGCCATTACTACAGGTAATGAGTGGAGGACAGAGGAGCATCTTACAGAAGAAGTTACAGGTCTAAAGCCAGAAATCTCGCTTGTTTGTCGGGGACCAAATACTTATTTTGCACCCGAATTTGCAAATAAATTCCTTCCAGATCAGACGAAGGGATTTTCGGATTTGTTTCTCATAGTGGAGGTCGACCTATGATGTCACTTACAGGAATCTCTCATCAAGTGGGAGAACGTGCACAATTTGGGGGCTGACTAAATACTTTTTTCCCCTATTGTAATGGAGCAGTAAACTGTGTCTAAAGTTGCACCAAATGTATTGCACAGCATAAGCCCCTATCTGGCAGTGCTGCACTTTGGATCTCGATTGGGCTGCTTCAGAATGATCCATATTTTGTTGGTGATGGCAGAAAAATAATGCGACCAAGCATAACCCCGTTTTTCTACAGGCAGGAAGAAGGAAGCGCATCATTCCCCTTATGTGGTAGAAGGTTTGAAATCAGTCACAATTTTCCTGCCATTGCTAGAAAAAATTGGAGTGAAGCTGAAGCGGCTCGACCCCAAGTGCAACACCACTGTCTAGTCCAGGCATCCTCAAACTGCGGCCCTCCAGCTGTTGGGAAACTACAACTCCCATCATGCATTTATATCATCTATAACAGTGGGAATGATGGGAGTTGTAGTTTCCCAACAGCTGGAGGGCCGCAGTTTGAGGATGCCTGGTCTAGTCTATGCTTCTCACTGTTCATAAATCTGCCCCAGTAGGGTTTAAAGGGGTTTTGCCAAGAAGCGAGTTCCTCACCTAACAGGCTGATACTCCCCTCTTGAGGCCTGAAAAAAGGGTTTTGTTTCTGTTTAAAAAAACAAGTACCTCCTCTGTGATGTCATCGCTCCACCTCCCATGTACGTTCCTGATACTCCATCTCTGTAGTTGAGCAAACATTGTTTGGCTAAACCAGAGGATAACTGTATTGTGCACAAGCTCTATGCATTTTATTTCTTTCTCTTATTTGCTCAGGCGAGAAGATAAGCTAAGCAGGCAGCCTTCTTTCATTCCCAAGGGCTGCAGGGGGAGAGGGAGGTGATCTGAGCACAGAGCCATGTCTGCATGTTTACTCAGATAATTACATTACAACCAGTGGATTCTCTACACAAAAGGCACAGAATCTTTCTTCCCAGTCCCTTCAAAGCTTGTTCATGTTCAAATTTATCTTTCCTTCTCTCTCATATTTACCTCTCCCTCACATTTATCTTTTATCTAACCATTTCAGCCACTTCTCCCATCTATATCTCCCTCTCATATCTATCCATCACCTCATTCACCTCTCCCTCTATCTTCTAACCATCTCAGTCACCTCTCCCCCCTCACATCTCTCTCCCCTACTTGTCTATCCGTCTCATATCTATCCAGCTCATATTCACCTCTCCCATTATCTATCCTCCATGTCGTATTTACCTCTCCTCTCTATCTTTCCATCTCGTATCTGTTACCGCCCCCTCTTAGGCTATGTCTACACTGCAGTGGACAAAAAACGACCTGAAACCGACTTGCTAAAAACGTTCATGAAACTGAGTTTTCTGTCCACTGCCTGTGAAAAGCAGCTGAAAAAACGTCCGTTTTTTGGCGCGTTTTTCGTTTTTTGGAGTGTCTTTGCTCTGCTTTTTAATGGATGCACAAATTAAGCCAATGGATGTAAACTACACCCTACAGGTGGGGTTAGCATGTTAAGTAGTCACTTCCTTTAGATCACTGTAGCCATTGTGAGCACATTGTCCTATGTGTGCTGCTGCGTGCTACTACTTTATTAAATTTTGCACCAGATTCTTGCACCAAAATCCCCAAAATAACACATTATATTTGCATACAGCAAGATAACTTTATTAGCATAAAAATCTGTATAGAAAAGGATTTTAGCTGCAAAATCCCAAAAAACGCATTACTGCGCCAAATTCCATAAAAAAAAATATTTTGTGTCAGAAGCGAGATCACTTTATTAGCGCCAAAATCTGTAAAAAAAAATAAATAAAATTATTTTAGTGCCAAAAACGTAAAAACGGATTCTTGCGCCAAAATCCGTAAACCCCCCCCCCCCCCCGTATTTTTGGCGTCAGAGGCGAGATAACGTTATTAGCGCCAAAATCTGTAAAAAAAAAATTTAGTGCCAAAAAACGTAAAAAACGGATTCTTGCGCCAAAATCCGTAAAAAACGTATTTTCAGCGTCAGTAGCGAGATAACTTTATTAGCGCCAAAATATGTTAAGAAAAGGATTTTAGCATCAAAATCTGTAAAAAAAAAAAAAACAACTTATTTTTAGCGAAAAAAATATGAATTGCGCAAAAATCGTTAGCGACCAAAGCAAGATCATTTTATTACAAAAGGTGCAAAAAAGGACACATAAGACACTTGTATGCAAATTTGATAAGGATTAACCTTTGTTACCACCCATTATAGGTGTAACTTGGGTCTCTGGGAGGGTTTTCATTGAAAAATCAAAGCAAAACACGCCGTGAAAAGACGCGCCAAAAGACGTCCGACGCTTTGCATAGACTCCTGTAGTAAATTTTCTGCCCGGCTCTGGCGTTTTTTTAGAACATGTTGCAAAATACGACCAGTGAAATAAACGAGCAGAAAAAAGCTTTTTACAATAGAGTCTATGGGAGATTTCAGTCGTTTTCCCAGCATTTTTAGAAAACGAAAAACGCTGAAAAAACCGGACGTTTTTCTGTGCCTTACTTCCATCTTCTATTTATCTATCCATCTCACTCACCTCTCCCATTCAGATCTCTCTCTCATATTTGTCTATCTTCTATTTACCCATCGCTCTTCTATCAATCAACAGATATAGAACAATCTCCAGTGTTTGCCAGACGGGAAAGAGGTCAGCGATTTGTTGCTTATTGTAGATCTCTATCTATATAGTGACCAATCCCCAACCTGTTTCACGTCTAAAAAAAGACTGTTGCTTGGTCGCTCAATTTTCCCATGATGCACAGCAAAATGTGGCGTCCGGCAGATCTGGCTCGCCCTAAATCCGGCACCCAGCACAATTCTAACTGACGTGTATAAGGCTCTGGACAGACCCAGTTTCTGGATGCCGGATACTGGCATCCATCCCCCAGCCAGTTGCACTGAACGCTGCAGTGTAGAACAGCAGAGGTTGCTGCACTATTCCATCTGTACAGACAGACGGACGCACACTAGGCCTCTGTGGTGCCATTGAATCTTCTAGATCTGTCGGTCTATCTAGTTGTGTTGAGAGTGTATTGACATGAACCCGGTGTCGGCGTTTTCCCATCACAAAGGAGGACACAGCGACCTGATATTTCCAGAGTGGTTTTATTATAAAATGGCACAGAGTTATGGAATAAGACTACACAAAAGATACGTTTGCAGCGGAGAACGTGAGCAGCCGCTATCACATGGCTTCAGAAACCACTGCAGTAACAAATTAAATTACAAGTAATCAATACAAAATACCAACAGAAGCCAACGCAGTCGTACTAAGCTAGCGCGCAGGGTCACGTTCGCTCCCCCCGGACGCGCCGGGGGCCGAGCACAAACCAAAGAGGTGAAGTAAAGCATGTCTTTTAACAAAAAAAAAAAATTAAAATATTGCTTTTCATCATTGCGGGTGGAGCGGGGGCTATCCAGAAAATTCTAACCTTCCAAAAATTTGCATACTCGATAGCAGCATTATTTTAGTTTTTTCACAGAATAAACTGCGGCTACAGGTAGAAGGGAGAGGGGAGGAAAAATAGAGAGAAAAAAAAATTAGAGAAAAAAACCCCACATCTGCAGACGGCAGTTCTTCTAACGTGGCCTGGGCGTCCTGCACATTTTACTGCCTGTGGCACAACCAGGGGAGGTCACTTTACTCCTCCGCGCAGTTGGGACTAGGAAGGGTTAAGGGCTCAGTTATCAAATGTGCGTCCCCATGGCCATTCCGACAAGTCTCCAGTTAATACAGTACGTGCACAACAGGATCAAAACAGAAAAACATGAAGCTCGTCATCTTAAACAGACGCAAGAACAGAAACGTTGCTTCCTTGTAAACGCATGAAGGACGAGTTGAATCTAAAGCAAACATCCAAGTGCACGGAGCCCACGTGGGGGGCCGCTTATCTTCTGTATCGCCCTCGGTCGCCTCGGTCTCTGTCGCGTAACCTCTCCCTGTCCCGATCCCTGTCGCGGTCACGGCCTCGGTCTCGCCGGGTGTCTCTCGGTCGCTCTCTTTCGCGCTCCCTTTCCCGTTCTCTGGGGCGGCTTCTTCTGCCGCTGACGACTGCTTGCGTACGGCGAAGTAAGTCGTCCACTCTCATGTCGTAGTCGTGCTGCAGGGAGGGGGGGGAAAAAAAGGGGTTTAGGGTGAGGAACGAAGGAAATAAAGACCCGGTGCCCTGGGGGATAACTGAACCTGGAGATTATAAACCTCCGCAAGCAGGGACCTCTTTTCCTTTGCACTAATTTTTAAGCAACTTTGTTTGGACTCCTGATCTATACATAAAATTTAAAATAAATAAAAAATTATGATAAAAATGTTAATAATAAAAATGAATACAAATAAGTTAAAAAAATCATTTGATTAGTTGTATTTATTTGTATTTTATTTACATTTTTATCATATATTTATAATATAATCGTTATATATTTATATCATATTTATTACATTTTTATCAATTTATTCATTTTAATTTACTACAATAAAAATGTAAGAAAATAATGAATAAAAAAATAAAAAATACAAATATAACTATAAGTAAAAAATACTTATTTAAATTTTTTATTAGTTCTATTTGTATTATTTTATTTAATTATGATTACATTTTTATTTAATTACATTTTAGCATTAATTTTCATTTATTTTAATTTAATAAAATAATGTAATAAAAATGAATAAAAATAAAGAACGACTCAATAAATTTCTAATACCATCTGATGGTTGTGGCCAGTCTTATGTTCAGTCAGATGTAACTGAACCATTAGCGCACCATGAGGTATATGTACACTATGTCCATCACACAAGCGCAGAGGTTGTGTATACAGCACAGCCGCTTACTGTCCCCAGTGGTCACGTAATCCCTGGGGCAGGACAGCTGCAGAGCAGACCTCGACCAGCCTGGCCTTTCCCTTTGTAACTGGGGAAAATAGATCAGTTATGAGAGAAATTTGATTTGGAAAAGACATTAAAAAAACCCAAAAAACACACCCCACAACAAGTGTGTAACAATGCCCCAGCTTCCGAGGTCTGTTCCTGACCTTAAGCCACCACCCCCCCATCCCCCCAAAAAAAGGTAAAGATTTTAAAATGCAAAAAAATAGAATAAGACCCCCCCAAAGACCGAAATAGTAAAAAAAAAAAAAAAACCTTAAAAATTACGTCTGTTTTGGGCTTGAGTTAAAAAAGAAATAAAAAAAAAATGAAAACAACTCTGTTCTGTTGCTGATCTTGAGTTAAAAAAAACAAAAACAAACCTCCAAAATGTGCCCGCCAAGAAAAGAGGTACAAGGCGCAGCCAGAAGTAGCTAAACAGCGGGGATCATCTCCCGTTTTTGCCATTAACCCCTTTGATGCCTTGATTGGGTACCATCCAAGTCTATCAGTAGCTTGGGGCCGCGCACAGCAGACCCTGACCCCATGATACAGCACACAGCGATAGGACCTTACAACCCGTTTATCCCTGTAGCGCACGTCGTGCTGAACCGGATGGTGACCTGAGAACTGTGGATGTGCTTGAGGAGGGGGAGCGTGGTGCTGATAATACGGATGATGGGGAGGTTGTTCCATCGCAGGATATGGAGGCTGCAGGGGAAGAGACCAGGGGAAAGGATCACATATGACAAGTCCTACATCTGCACACAGAGCAGTACAGCCGCCTCCTCCCAGACACGCAAAAAATATTCTGACAACAGTGATACAAATAAGTAACAGTTCTACAGGGAAGCGGCCTACAACTGTATACATCAAACTTTATGGAAACATGTCCCTAGCACTGGGCACCCCCACTAACACCTATCGCTGGTAGCCCCTGGTGGCACCCCCACCACTCCTACCCCTAGTGGGCTCCCCCGGTGCCTCTACCGCTGGTGGCCTCCCCACCGGGCTCCCCCGACTCCTGTGCTTCTAACACTCGTGGCCCCAGTGCCTCTACGGCTCGTGCTCCCCCCCCCCTCCCCCACCACTCCTACCCCTAGTGGGCTCCCACAGCCCCAGTGCCTCTATTTTTGGCTGCCCCCCCATTGCCCATGGTGAACCCCGACCACTGCACAGGCCCTAGCAGCACCCCCACCAACCCAATGCCCCTACCCCAGTAGACCCCCACCACTCCTACTGCTGGCGTCTCCCACTGCCCCTATCGGTAACTAAGATTCCTGCCAACAACATGGTCATGCTCTCTCTACTCAAAGAAGAAGCAACCTGAACCCGTCCCCTCTGGCTCATGAACTTCTTGGCTCATGGGCACTGAGGGGCTTGAATATGAGGTTTAACACTATTCTAAGCCGCCATTGTGCTTGGTTTAATGGACGCGGACTCCATAGAAACGTATTAGGAATCTATACGAACCATTCCCTGCCACGGCGGCGGCGGCCCCATGTTGTGGAACTCTCTCACGTAGTCGTTGTAGGACTGAAGGGAAAGAAAACATATAAATTACTGGAACCGCGGCCGGGCTTGTGCAGCGCGATCTCTGACCGATTCGACTGCAAAGTGTTTTCCAGTAACCAAGCTTCTTCTACAACTGGGTTGGGGCCATGCTGTAGGCGGACGGCGAGGGCAGGAGGATTGCGACGAGCGCACAAGACTCATACTTACTCCATTTAAAAATACATCTCTACGAACTCCTGTAAATCTTCTGCGGAGAAGGAGAGAGAGAAGCGTTAGCCTGAAATGCGCGAGCGCTCGCTGGAAAACAGAGAACCCAACAAAAGGCCGCTTACCTGTCCACTTCTTGGAAGCGAGGATCCTTGACAAACCCTGTGCACACAGAAACGGATGGGGTTAACCACGAGGAGTCAGACTGTTGCCCCCCACACGATTCAGGCCAATCACATACTAAACTATTAAAAGCACTGACCCTTTTTTTTCTTTCCCCTTATTTCTTTAGAAATGGCTATTAGGTACATAGTAGTGTCAGGAAGGTTCCTTACCTGCATACAGGATATCTAACTGATGCAAGAGCCAAAATAAATTGCTATTACCTGCAGCTGCATACAGGATATCTAGCTGATGCAAGAGCCGAAATAAATTGCTATTACCTGCAGCTGCATACAGGATATCTAGCTGATGCAAGAGCCGAAATAAATTGCTATCACCTGCAGCTGCATACAGGATATCTAGCTGATGCAAGAGCCGAAATAAATTGCTATTACCTGCAGCTGCATACAGGATATCTAGCTGATGCAAGAGTTGAAATAAATTGCTATTACCTGCAGCTGCATACAGGATATGTGACTGATGCAACAGCCATTAGAAAGTGCTTCTAGGTGCACTGTAGTGGTAGTAATCTTGCTTACCTGCGGCTGCATACAGGATATCTAGCTGATGCCAAAGTCATTAAAAATTGCTTTTATGTACTCTGCAGTGCCAGTAACTGTTTACCTGCGGCTTAATACAGGATTTCTGGCTGATGCAACGGTCTCAGGTCACATGACCTGCTCTCTGATTGGCTGATAGACTCTGTGCTTTTGCTGCTGACAGAAAGTCTGTCTCTCTATACATTCCTATGAGACTGACTGTGACCCTCCCCTAGGAATGTATAGAGAGATTCACTTCCGGGTCACACAACCATGCTGTGTGTGTCAGCAGCTCAGAGTGCAGGTCACATGACCCAGGGGCAGCAGTGAGGAATCCTGTATTCAGCTGCAGGTAAGAAAAATTACCGGCACTACTGTGCACCTAGAAACAATTTCTTATGACTGTTGCATCAGCCAGATATCCTGTATTCAGCTGCAGGTAAGTAAAATGACCAATACTACAGTGCACCTAGAAACCATTTCTAATGGCTGTTGCATCGGCCAGATATCCTGTATGCAGCTGCAGGAAAGCAGAGTTACTGGCACTACTGTGGACCCTCAAGCAATTTCTAATGGCTATTGCATTAACTGGACATCCTGTATGCGGCTGAAGCTAAGCAAAATTACTGACACTACTGTGCACCTACAGTCATGGCCAAAAGTTTTGAGAATGATACAAATGTTAATTTTTACAAAGTCTACTGCATCAGGTTTTATAATGGCAATTTGCATATACTCCAGAATGTTATAAAGAGTGATCAGCTTAACAGCAATTAATTGCAAAGTCAAAAGTTGCCTAGAAAATGAACTTTTTCCCCCAAAACACATTTCAACTTCATTGCAGGCCTGCCTTAAAAGAACCAGCTAACATCGTTTCAGTGATTGCTCCATTAACACAGGTGTGGGTGTTGATGAGGACAGGGCTGGAGATCAATCTGTCATGATTGAGTAAGAATCCCACCACTGGACACTTTAAAAGGAGGCTGGTCCTTGGCATCATTGTTTCTCTTCTGTTAACCATGGTTATCTCTAAAGAAACACGTGCAGTCATCATTGCACTGCACAAAACTGGCCTAACAGGGAAGAGTATCGCAGCTAGAAAGATTGCACCTCAGTCAACAATCTATCGCATCATCAAGGAATTCAAGGAGAGAGGTTCCATTGTTGCCAAAAAGGCTCCAGGGCGCCCAAGACCGACCAGCAAGCGCCAGGACCGTCTCTTAAAAGTGTTTCAGCTTCGGAATCGGGCTACCAGCAGTGCAGAGCTTGCTCAGGAATGGCAGCAGGCAGGTATGAGTGCATCTGCATGCACGGTGAGGGGGAGACTCATGGAGCAAGGCCTGGTGTCAAGGAGGGCAGCAAAGAAGCCACTTCTCTCCAGAAAAAACATCAGGGACAGACTGATATTCTGCCAAAGGTAGAGGGAGTGGACTGCTGAGGACTGGGGTAAAGTCATTTTCTCTGATGAATCCCCTTTCCGAATGTTTGGAACATCTGGAAAACAGCTTGTTCGGAGAAGACAAGGTGAGCGATACCACCAGTCTTGTCTCATGCCAACTGTAAAGCATCCAGAAACCATTCATGTGTGGGGTTGGTTCTCAGCCAAGGGAATCGGCTCTCTAACAGTCTTGCCTAAAAAACACATCCATGAATAAAGAATGGTACCAGAATGTCCTCCAAGAGCAACTTCTCCCAACCGTCCAAGAGCAGTTTGGTGATCAACAATGCCTTTTCCAGCATGATGAGCACCTTGCCATAAAGCAAAGGTGATAACTAAATGGCTCAGGGAACAAAACACAGATTTTGGGTCCATGGCCTGGAAACTCTCCAGATCTTAATCCCATTGAGAACTTGTGGTCAATCATCAAGAGACGGGTGGGACAAACAAAAACCAACAAATTGTGACAAAATGCAAGCATTGATTGTGCAAGAATGGACTGCTATCAGTCAGGATTTGCTCCAGAAGTTGATTGAGAGCATGCCAGGGAGAATTGCAGAGGTCCTGAAGAAGAAGGGTCAACACTGCAAATATTGACTTGCTGCATTAACTCATTCTGTCAATAAAAGCTTTTGTTAATCATAATATGATTGCACTTATATTTCTGTATGTGATAAAAACATCTGAAAAACACACATAAAAACCAGAGGGCAACAGATCATGTGAAAATATAAGATTTGTGTCATTCTCAAAACTTTTGGCCATGACTGTAGAGCCAATTTCCATTGGCTATTGCCAGATATCCTGTATGCAGCTGCAGGTAAACAAAGTTACATTAATGTGAACCTAGAAGTGATTTCTAATGAACTAAAGGGAGGGGTGGTGGGGGGGTTTAACCATGCATCTTCAGGTTGAGCGGACAAAAAGAGCAAAGGGCAACTGTAGAAATCAAGTAACATTCTAAAAAAAAGGCAACGGGGCATATTTACTGCAGCGCTCGCTGCCAAACTGTGCTTCAATGTGCAAACCCCCCCCCACAACCTTGTATAGATGCATCAGCTTAGACAACAGTGTCTACAAGTTGCACCACTGGGATAATTTCAGCAAATCCTTAAAAACTTTAGATGTTAAAGGGGTTTTCCTCCTCAAACACATGGAACGGATGCGGATCAGTAGGACGCGCCATCGGTGTGGGATAGGTGCAGGTCTTGGAAGCCTCCGTTCAACAAGATGAACCGTCGCACCGATGTCAGTAGGAGCAGACCCGAGCGGGCGGAAATCCACAGGACCGTTCTGCCACCTCAGCCTGGAGGCTTTAAGGAGCCCATTCTCAAGACAGGTGCCAGTCTCTGAGGTGGGAACTGCACCCATCTCATAAATGGGCCCCTGAAAGCCTCCAGGTGACAGATCTGTCCTATTGATTTCAGGCTGCTCGGCTGTACTCCCACCACCACCAATGGGACAGTTCCTCTCCCTGTGGCCCGTTTTGGAGTTAGCTGCAGGTCTCAGAGGCGTGAGCCGCACCCATCACTCACTGATGACACGTCCTATTCTTTTGTCCTCAATTTGTTAGGTAGGAATACCCCATTGAGTGTATTCGTAAACCTGCCCTCATCAGTGCCCCAGCGCTGACCTTGCCCTTCTTACCTTGCTGGTTATCTCTAGTGAACACTTATCTACTTCACAGACGCCCCCTGATGTGTTCATATCTACGCACTAAATGTTCCCCATTCAGAAAAGGCCTGTACAGCCATGATCTAAAGACACACTATCTACAGCAAATCAATGCAAATTGGGATTAAACCGTCCCCCTCATCCCCCTGTTCACATTGTAACCTCATGAGACCAAGACAACAACTTACAATGGATGAACTCACCATTGCCAGGGCAGGAGTCTCCCAGACAGAAGTGGCCACTGAGCTTATAGTGTCATCAGCAGGTTGTATCAGAGAGAGACTGGGAGAGTCACAGAAAGGCAAAGAGGTGGATGTCCTTTGGCTCCATCAGACACTGATGAGCGCTTCATTGTAACCAATGCCCTGCGGAGCCGGATGATGATGCCGCACAACTCCAGGCACAGGGAGGTGAGAGGCGCCAAGTGTGCATTCGGAACCGGTTACAATGGCGAGGTCCTGCTAATGACCCTCTGTGACGCTCTAAGCTCAGTGGCCACTTCGGTCTGAGAGCCTCCTGCTTGAAGCCTGGCAATGGTAAGGTCCTGCTGATCAATTGTAAGGTGTTGTCTTGGTCTCACAAGGTCAAATGTGAACAGAAGGATGAGGAGGACGGTTTAATCCCAATTCACATTGATCCCCTAAATGTATTTGGCGATTCAGGGAATTTGGCCATTAAGTTTCTTGTTAGAGATCAGCAAGTTGGGCAGAAAGTCCTGAGACCCAAAACAGCTGGACAAGAGCCTCTGCGGGGGAGAGACGGGGCATTTACCGCCTCTACGGGGGAGAGAGGGGGCATTTACCGCCTCTACGGGGGAGAGAGGGGGCATTTACCGCCTCTACGGGGGCGAGACGGGGCAGTTAAAAACGTCAAGAAATGGTATGTTCAACATGAAATTTCAAACAAAAACCAAATATATCCCAGGTGCATGCTGGGAACACGCCTTCGACCTAGACACTAGGGTCTGAAGCAGCAGCAAGCCCCCTTCTCTCACTATAGAGCAGGTGCTCGGACGGCGGCTCTCCGCAGAACAGACAGTAAAGCGTATTCACCTGGTCGCTGGTGAAACTCCGGGGCATAGTCAATTCTCGGTTTCTTGCGGTTGTTATGAATATCATAATCTTCCGGCCGACGCCTACACAAATTAAACGGGAGAATTAAACAGAAAACTCGCTGAAGCTTCTCCAAGAACAAACCTGGAAAAAAGCAAGAACAGAGGCCTGACCGCTCCGAAAACACCAAAGACCACTGCGCTTCATGCTCTCACCCTGCAATCGTAGCGTCCACTTACCCAGCGCCGCTCGCACAGCAACAAGGGCCATCGCCGGCCAAATGGGCAACGTGGGCGGAATCTGAAAAGAACATTGTGCATCACCTCGTCCTGCGATCTAGCAACAGTGGGATTCATGGCAGCGACCAACATTGGAGCCCAGAGCAGGGAGTCAACAGTCCCAGGAGCTCCTTATGTCAGAGACTGGAGGGACGATGATCTGAAACCCCCAGCAAACAACGGGTGAGGAGGCCAATCTTTTAGGCTGGGTCTGGAACATGGCCGCCATCTTGATATTTCAATGGGACGGTGTTCATGTAGCCTGTCAAGGGGGTGGACATGATGGAAACCTTTACATACGTTTTAGGCTACTGCAATGGATTTCTGAGACAATTCTGTCTTGTTTGTTCTGCTACATGACCACCTTCCCATTGGAAAAACTTGCCCTTGATCCAATATGGTGGCTTTCAAGATGGCGGCCATCTTCCGGACTTTGCATAAAACATATGTAAAGGTTTCCATCATGTCCACCCCCTGGACAGGCTACATGACCACCGTCCCATTGGAATATTAAGATGGCGGACATGTTCCAGACATAGCCTAAAGGATAAGCCCCCTCACCCGTTACGGACGGGTGGATTCATATCATGTTCCCTTCCCTTCCTGGGGCTCCCGACTTACCCTTTAGATTTGGTGCTGGGACAGTTGTGCGACTGAGGAAAGTTCTTGCCCTTATAAACTAACCGTGGTTTCTTGCAGCGACTTCCTGACCTGGTTAATAGAGGGAGCTACAGCGATGTCCTTTTACCAGCCAGAGAAAGGAGCCTCTGCACCACAGCCCTACACTGCTGGCAGAGTCAAGGCAAGCACTGGAGCGGATGCCTCTGCTGAAAACAAGCTAAAGGGCCATGTGAAATGCGTTGTCCTAAGGGGTAAGTTCACACTTTGGGTTATTGCCACCTGAAAACTCTGACGTGGAAACCTCGGCAAAAACCCTCATCTCTGCCGAGGTTTACAGTTTTCGCAGTTGATTTGGTCACAGGTCAATCCATGAATGTGATCGCGGCTGAGAAGCCGAGCTCTGTCTGGGGTATAGAGGAGGGAGAGAAGCCGAGCTCTGTCTGGGGTATAGAGGAGGGAGAGACGCCGAGCTCTGTCTGGGGTATAGAGGAGGGAGAGAAGCCGAGCTCTGTCTGGGGTATAGAGGAGGGAGAGAAGCCGAGCTCTGTCTGGGGTATAGAGGAGGGAGAGAAGCCGAGCTCTGTCTGGGGTATAGAGGAGGGAGAGAAGCCGAGCTCTGTCTGGGGTAATAGAGGAGGGAGAGAAGCCGAGCTCTGTCTGGGGTATAGAGGAGGGAGAGAAGCCGAGCTCTGTCTGGGGTATAGAGGAGGAGAGGAAAGCGAGCTCTGTCTGGGGTATAGAGGAGGAGAGAAGCCGAGCTCTGTCTGGGGTATAGAGGAGGGAGAGAAGCCGAGCTCTGTCTGGGGTATAGAGGAAGGAGAGAAGCCGAGCTCTGTCTGGGGTATAGAGGAAGGAGAGAAGCCGAGCTCTGTCTGGGGTATAGAGGAGGGAGAGAAGCCGAGCTCTGTCTGGGGTATATAGGAGGGAGAGAAGCCGAGCTCTGTCTTGGGTATATAGAAGGGAGAGAAGCCGAGCTCTGGGGTATATAGGAGGTGAAGTAGGAGCGAGCCGGTGGTATAAGCAGGGAAAGACTGACTCTGGGGTAAATTTTTATTTGGGCTGAAGTAGAGTTAAAAAGCAGCGAACCGGTGTGATAGTTTAGTCCTGCTGACCCCGCCCATAAACAATGATTGATAGTTTGCTCTATACACACTGATACAGGGAAAGCTGGCAATCACTGTGGGCGGGGTCAGCTGCTTCTTACTCACAAATCCTGCTCCGAATCATATAACTACAGACCACAAAGCGCGGCTCCTCTCCCTCTATCACAACAGGTTCCCATAGAATCCAATGCAGTATCCGCAACAAACTCCACGTCAAAATCTGTTGTGTGAACTTCCTCTTAGGACGACACGATATTTTAGTCACCTCTGCAATGAATCATCTTGCATATTTGTGGTTCACTTCTTACTGCAGGTGCGTTTCTTTTAATGCAGGAACATCCCAGTTTTTTACCTTAGTTCATTAGAAATTGCTTCTAGTTACACTTTAGTGCTCACCTGCATATAGGATTTCTTACCGATAACTATAGCAGCACATTTGATGCAACAGCCATTAGAAATTGATTCCAGATGCACTTTAGTTCCAGTAACTTTGATACCTGCAGCTGCATACAGGATTTCTGACTGATGCAACAGTCTGTTAGGTCACATGACCTGCTCTCTGATTGGCTGATAGACTCTGTACTTTTGATGCTGACAGGAAGTCTGTCTCTCTATACATTCCTATCAGACTGACTGTGACCCTCCCATAGGAATCAGAGAGTCACCTCTAGGTCACACAACCCTGCTCTGTGTGTCAACAGCTCAGAGTGCAGGTCACATGACCCAGGGGCAGCAGTGAGGAATCCTGTATTCAGCTGCAGGTCACCTGACCCAGGGGCAGCAGTGAGGAATCCTGTATTCAGCTGCAGGTCACATGACCCAGGGGCAGCAGTGAGGAATCCTGTATTCAGCTGCAGGTCACATGACCCAGGGGCAGCAGTGAGGAATCCTGTATTCAGCTGCAGGTCACATGACCCAGGGGCAGCAGTGAGGAATCCTGTATTCAGCTGCAGGTCACATGACCCAGGGGCAGCAGTGAGGAATCCTGTATTCAGCTGCAGGTCACATGACCCAGGGGCAGCAGTGAGGAATCCTGTATTCAGCTGCAGGTCACATGACCCAGTGGCAGCAGTGAGGAATCCTGTATTCAGCTGCAGGTCACATGACCCAGGGGCAGCAGTGAGAAATCCTGTATTCAGCTGCAGGTCACATGACCCAGGGGCAGCAGTGAGATATCCTGTATGCAGCTGCAGATTAGAAAAATTACTGACACCACGGTGTATCTAGAGGCAATTTACATTAGCTGTTGCATCAGCCAGATATCCTGTATGCAGCTGCAGGCAAGCAGAGCTACTGGTAACACTAAGTACCTAGAAGCAGTTTCTAATGAACTAAAGGAAAAAATAAAAAACTGGTTAATTAAAAGCTATTTTTTTGTTACTTGCATTTTTGATGCAGTTGAAAAAAAAAAACGCATGGTGTGAACCTGGCCGCACATCCTCTGATCTCTAGACTTGACAGAAACTATTTCTTCTCTGAATCGGTAACTTTACTTTACATACACTTATGCGTTTCAGGCCTGGGTCACATCTGTGTGACCCAGGCCTGAATTTTGTTGTGAAAGAGAACAGTATATCATGCCGCACTCTCCTTTTCTGTTAAACCGATGAGCCGCTGTTGGGGAAACCAGACGGACCCCACTGCAGTCGATAAGGGCCATCGGTGTCTGCTGTAAACCGGGCCAGGTTCCAATTCTGCAATGGAGCCTCTGAACCCGACACAGATGTGAACCGGACTCATAGGGATCCCATCCCACAGAACGTGCTGTCTAATCTGCAGTAAGCATGTGTAAGAGCAGATGGAGCTAATGTTTTGGGAGGAAAGATTCAGGAATTAAGATAAATTTCTGCTTATTCAGGGTCAAGGAGTCCAGTGGGCAGTCTTATCAGTAATGAACAGCCTTCCTTGTATGAGTGTGCATACAGCGAACGCCATCAATCATTACTGATAAGACCGCCCACTGGACTCCATAACCCAGAATAAGCAATTGATCGCTATCTCTGTATGTACACTCATACAAGGAAGGCTGTTGATTGCTTATTCAGGGTCAAGGAGCCCAGTGGGCGGTCTTATCAGTAATTGACAATCTTCCTTGCATGTGTGTGCAAACAGAGATAGCTATCCATCATTGCTTATTCTAGGGTAAGAAGTCCAGTGGGCGGTCTTTTATGTGACGGACAGCCTTCCTTGTACAGTGTGGATCATAGTTCAAAGATGAACAACTATCTCTGTATCCACACTCATACAATGAAGGCTGCTAATCACTGATAAAACCACCCACAGGACTCCTTAATAAGCAAGATCCACACTCATACAAGGAACAGTGTCAATCACAGATAAGACCACCCCCTGGACTCCTTAATCCAGAAAAAGCAATGATTGAGAGCTATCTCTGTATGTACACTGTATGTCAATCATTGCTTCTTCTGGAATAAGGAGCCCAGTGGGCGGTCGGTTCAGTGATTGACAGCTCTCTGTATGTGCACTAATACAAGGAACAGGGTCCAACACTGGTAAGACAGCCCACAGGAGTAAAACCAGAACGACAAAAGATTTACAGCCTTCCGTGCACGAGTTTGGATACTGCTTATTAAGGAGTCCAGTGGGCGTTTTTATCAGTGATTGACAGCCTTCCTTGTATGAGTGTAGATACAGAGATAGCTGTCAATCACTACTAACACCACCCACTGGACTCCTTATTACAAAAAAAGCAATGATTGACAGCCTTCCTTGAATCAATCACTGATCAGACCGCCCACTGGGCTCCTTATTCCAGAAGAAGCAATGATTGACATACAGTGTACATACAGAGATAGCTGTCAATCATTGCTTATTCTGGATTAAGGAGTCCAGTGGGCGGTGTTATCAGAGATTGACACTACTCATATGAATGAGCATATATAAATAGCTTTCAATCACTGATAAAAAACCACCCACTGGACTCCTTAATCCAGAATAATCAAGACTGTCAATCATTGGTTTTGATCAGTGATTGACAGCTATCGTATGTACACTAATACAAGGAAGGCTGTCAATCATTGCTTTTTCTGGAATAAGGAGTCCAGTGGGTGGTATTAGCAGTGATTGACACTACTCCTTGTATGAATGTGCATATACAAATAGCTTTCCATAACTAATAAAACTGCCCAATGGACTCCGAATCCCAGAAAAAAGCAATGATTGACAGCCTTCCTTGAATAAGTGTACAGAGATAGCTGTCAATCAGTGCCTTTTCTGGATTAAGGAGTCCAGTGGGCGGTGTTATCAGCGATTGACACTCCTTGTATGAATGTACATATATAAAAAGCTTTCATTAACTGATAAAAACT
Source organism: Phyllomedusa bahiana (assembly GCA_025379985.1). Classification (NCBI taxonomy): domain Eukaryota; kingdom Metazoa; phylum Chordata; class Amphibia; order Anura; family Hylidae; genus Phyllomedusa; species Phyllomedusa bahiana. The sequence continues at coordinate 40,833 of JAODAL010017519.1, forward strand.
GCCCACTGGACTCCCTAATCCAGAAAAGGGAATGATTGACAGCTATCTCTGTACACTTATTAAAGGAAGGCTGTCAATCATTGCTTTTTCTGGAATTCGGCGTCCATCGGGCAGTTTTATTAGCTATTAAAAGCTATTTGTATATGCACATTCATACAAGGAGTAGTGTCAATCACTGCTAATACCACCCACTGGACTCCTTATTCCAGAAAAAGCAATGATTGACAGCTATCTCTGTACACTAATTCAAGGAAGGCTGTCAATCATTGCTTTTTCTGGATTAAGGAGTCCAGTGGGTGGTATTAGCAGTTATTGAAAGCTATTTATATATGCACATTCATACAAGGAGGAGTGTAAATCGCTGATAACACCGCCCACTGGACTCCTTAACCAAAAATAAGCAGAAATGTAACTGAATAAAGTTCTACTAAATCATTCCCCACAAAACTAAATATCAATCTACTCAGCTCTTCCTGCTCCATAACTTGGAGCCTGCAGATCAGATCTTCAATATCAGAGGTCTGCAACGTCGGCTCTCCAGCTGCTGGGAAACTACATATCCCACCAGGCCCACTGATCTAGATTATATGAACGCATGATGGGAGTTGTAGTTCCCCCAACAGCTGGAGGCCGACGTTGCAGACCCCTGCTCTATATCATTCCAAATCCTAATAAATTTGTGCTACAGCGAAAAGGTAAAAACTACACAGACATCTGTACAGGAGCACAGTGACCATAAACGCATTTCTTTAACACTTGAAATGAACTCTTACGAAATTGCCGGGTGAAACGTTCATATTCTGAGCAGGAAGCACAGCGGCGGCACATAAAGCAAAAAAAAAAACAAAAAAACTAAAGATAGCCAAAAAAAAGGTAAAAGCTGGTGTAAAGAGGAAACATACCGCATTCTTGGAGTGTGCAATTATGACCGGTATAAAACATAGCAACAGTTCATATAGAAGTCCACTAAGGATTTTATAGCGGTGAGCCGCACATATACAAGGCGGACGGGAGGAGCAGGTGTAACTGGTGCTCTTATAATACATATTTTTTTTTGCAGTCCATTGCAAAACTGAAGTAAGAAAAAAATATAGACCAGGTGTTTTATGCACTTTAGTGTAAGGGTCACCTCTTGTGCTCAGTCCATAGAAAGCAAAAAACAGGGAGGAAGAAAAAAAAAAGTAAAAGAAACTAAAAACAGGGGCGGTCAGCGCTTCCTCCTACCTAAATCCGTGGTGTCCTTTTAGGTTGAAAGACATTGAGTGGGGGGGAAGCGGAAGCTGCTGGACTCTCTTACCTAGCACCCACAGTAAACCAACATAGCCAGTCTTTAAGAGGATCCCCGTTAGCTTCCTGCCTACAGAAGGGGGAGGGACAGGAGTGATTGGCGGAAGGGCTTTTTAAGCATCAGTTCTTTGAAAGCCTTCTCCAATTCTGACACCATAGTTACACCCTCTTAAGTTCATAAAAGCAGTGAGAAAACCACCAATGGTCGATCCGACTACACATGTTTAGTCCGCAGGTGACTGCCACGGCCTCTGGAAGGAAGGGTCGGACAAGACACAGCAACAGCCACCTTTTCTGGTTTGTTGCCGGGTCTCCGAGTGTGAAACTTTGCGCCCCCATTTTTTTTTTTCCAACAGAACCTAAAAAGCTGATGCATTCGAGATGTATTCACTGTGGGGGGGTTTTAGGTATAAGATCACATTGTGCAATCTGCTTCTACAACACATCATCATCATCATGGTGAAGCCATATGGAAATAGTCCCAACAAGGCTCCTCTTGAAAACAAAGCAACATTTTTTTTAAGCTCCCCCCATAGGGAGGTGGCATCTTCTGCAAACACCATAAGGGATCCATTATACAAGTCCCATATCTGATAGGGAGGGGATATCCTTGGGTTACACCTGAAAGAAAAGGCTTTTAAACAAGAAATTAAACAAACTTTCTTTCCGTCAGAAGATTTTATAATACCTCAAAAACTTTTATTCTGCCTAAAGCATTCGGTTTTACTTTGAAATTTTTTCTTTTTTTAAAAAAAGATCTAATCTATTCTAGGCTAAAATATCTGCTCTCCCCTGAAAAGAGCTTGAATATCGCCAAAGGCAACATCTGCCTGGAGAGAGGGGGGAAAGGGGAGAATGGGAGGGGGCAGCAGGAATGGGACCCCCCCAAAAAAGGAAATCCTCAATGAAGCCACAGACTCTTCTATGCAGCTTGATGTGAGGATTTGTGGCTCTTCATCAGCGCCGTGTGTGCTGTGTTGTCCGTCATGTGACTCCAGCACAAGGGCCAACTATCAGTCCAAAGAACGTTTCTAACCTTCCCACTTCTCGGGTGGCTTCTCGCCGGGAGGGACGACCTCGCGACCGGGGCTGAGAATGCATTCTTCTCTTGTGACGCATTTTATGAATGACCTGATACAAGTCAATACTTTCATCCGTTGGAAACAAAAGGCAGAGCTGGGTCCCACATTCCGGGTCGATTTCCTGCGAAACGAGACAAAATTAACACACAGTTTTATAAAAAAAAAAAAAACAAATAAAAGATTGCGTTCAACGAGACGGAAAAGGTTTTATCCATTTCCAATGTACATCCTTCAAGAAAATCAGAAGGGGACACAAGGTAGAGAATCCCAGAAAAATTGAGGACCTCATCTATAAACCTAAGCGTTGAACCCCCTTCACACATATAGATGCTTGTGAACATGTATGGAGAGAAGAAATCACAGAAAAATGGGACATTACATAAAAAAACACAAACAAGCGGCCATACTCACAGCTCAGTGGCTTGGACAATAAACTATTCCCAGGAGGCAATATAAACCCCAGCACTACCTGAGAGACTTAACAGGTGTCCCATTTTTCTGCGATTTATTTTTCGTAAATTGCTGCTAAGGCCAGGGAAGGCAGGGCGCCCCCCCGGCTAAGGCCAGGGAAGGCAGGGCGCCCCCCCCGGCTAAGGCCAGGGAAGGCAGGGCGCCCCCCCCCCCCCGGCTAAGGCCAGGGAAGGCAGGCGCCCCCCCCCCCCGGCTAAGGCCAGGGACGGCAGGGCGCCCCCCCCCCCCCGGCTAAGGCCAGGGAAGGCAGGGCGCCCCCCCCCCCCCCGGCTAAGGCCAGGGAAGGCAGGGCGCCCCCCCCCCCGGCGAAGGCCCGGGAAGGCAGGGCGCCCCCCCCCCCGGCTAAGGCCAGGGAAGGCAGGGCGCCCCCCCCGGCTAAGGCCAGGGAAGGCAGGGCGCCCCCCCCCCCCGGCTAAGGCCAGGGAAGGCAGGGCGCCCCCCCCCGGCTAAGGCCAGGGAAGGCAGGGCGCCCCCCCCCGGCTAAGGCAGGGAAGGCAGGGCGCCCCCCCCGGCTAAGGCCAGGGAGGCAGGGCGCCCCCCCGGCTAAGGCCAGGGAAGGCAGGGCGCCCCCCCGGCTAAGGCCAGGGAAGGCAGGGCGCCCCCCCGGCTAAGGCCAGGGAAGGCAGGGCGCCCCCCCGGCTAAGGCCAGGGAAGGCAGGGCGCCCCCCCCGGCTAAGGCCAGGGAAGGCAGGGCGCCCCCCCGGCTAAGGCCAGGGAAGGCAGGGCGCCCCCCCGCTAAGGCCAAGGCAGGGCGCCCCCCGCTAAGGCCAAGGTAGGGCGCTGTTGTGTAGGTTACTGTGGTGAATACGGATAGAAAAGCTCTAACCTGACCGTCGCGTCCGATCTTCACTGGCTTGTGTTCATTCCATGAGTTGGTCAAGTGAGTCGACTTTGTGAACGGCAATTCTCTCCTAATGAATGGAAAAGTCAAGAAGAAAGAAAAAGTCCATTAGGTGACGGCAACAAAGAACGACAAGATGCCGACGGCTTCTATCAACACTTAATCCCACATAACAGGAGACCGTCGCTTCTGCGCCTTCTGGATGTGAATTGCACGGTTTAGTTTCTGAATAGAGTAAAATCTCCTTGATGCTCTGAGACCGGATTTACCTGATGCTTTTTGGGAGCTTATTTTGCAGCAGTTTTTTGTAAACCAAAACAAGGAAAGGGTCCAAAACACAGAAGAGCTACAAACCTTGCTATGACATTTTCTCATCACATTTCCTGCACACAAAAAGCCAGACGGCCACCGAGCACTGCCAATACAAGCAACGGAGAAGAGAAAAACCTAGAAAACCTTGGTGGGTTCAATAGGAAGGAGGGGGAAGAACACGACCTAAACGCACCTGCAAATCCAGTCGATCTTGAACACCCCTCCGAGCATCTTCGCGTTCATCCCTGCAGGAAGCACCCAGTGAATGGGTGACCCTCCATGGTGAGACTCCGATGACAACCGGGCGAACCCTGAGAAAATGACAAACACGGCCGTCAGCCCCGGATAATCCACATTCTACTGCTGCGTCCTCCCATGGCTTCCTTCCACAGATAAGTATGAAAGGTAATAAGCTTTGGACACTGTAAGGGTATGTTCACACAACGTATCGTGGCGCGCATTTCGCCGCGTATTGCACTTCATACGTGGCAAAACGCACGCCGCAATTACAGTAATCCATAGGTCTCATAGAAAGCTGGAAGAGGCACAGAAAGGCAAAGAAGTGGACGTCCTCTGGCTCCATCACAGACTGATGAGCGCTTCATTGTAAGCAATGCCCTGCGGTGCCGGATGATGATGCCGCACAACTCCAGGCAGGTTTAGGGGAGGTGAGAGGCGCCAAGTATCACGTCAGAGCATTCATAAACTGTTACATCAGCGCGGTCAAACATGCGAGCGGCATCTAAGGCCAAAATGCAATACTGCACGCCTTGTACCAGATTTGGAGTCTAAGGCTATGTTCACACGGCTGATTTTGGGACGGATTTTGTTCCATATTGCGTGCCGTACTGCGCTGTAATACAACCGAAATCCGTCCCAGACATTACGGTACGGCGAGCGGGGAGTGACATGCACATTATCCCAGCGGGATACGCGCCGTGGATAATGAAAGTCTATGGGGCCGGCCGGCCGGGCTACCGCCACCCTCCTCCGTACTCACGCCCATAATTGCGGCCAAAATCCGTCCCGCAATTACGGCGTGAATCAGCCGTGTGAACCTAGCCTAAAAGGTATTCGGTATAAATTGCAGGAATAGACCTCCCAGACCGCACCTGTCCCGAGCACCTATGAGCGCACACAGAGACAGGGGCTCACTGCAGGAACAAACCTCCCAGAACGCACCGACCTGTCCCGAGCACCGGTGAGCGCTCACAGACAGACTCACTGCAGCCATATTGATATAGTGAAAGGACACTGGTGTCGCAGCGCGCCCCTACAGGCTTACCTTGAAACTTTCCACTCTCCCTCACAGAGAACACCAGAATGACGCTCCTGGCAGATCTAAACGCCGCGTTCAGCTTCTTCTCATTCACTGGCAAAGTGGACCAAACACCCTGCAATACAGGCAAAATGGAGAGTTCAGATGCAAAACGCCAAGTGTTCACACCTGCTAATCCCTGACTGCAGCACCAATTTCACTGCGTCCGGCGCGCGACCACCGCCCCCGGCAGCACTGGTCACTGCGTCCGGCGCGCGACCACCGCCCCCGGCAGCACTGGTCACTGCGTCCGGCGCGCGACCACCGCCCCCGGCAGCACTGGTCACTGCGTCCGGCGCGCGACCACCGCCCCCGGCAGCACTGGTCACTGCGTCCGGCAGCACTGTTGACTCCCCAGCAGAACAGGAATGGAATTTACCTTTGCTTTAGCCAACGAAACATTTTCATGATTGTTGCTTTTAATAAGGAAACATCGGGCGTCCTGGAGAATGTACCGGATTTTATTTATTCGTTCTGAAACAGAAAAAAAGTCAGAAGTAAAAAAGGAGATAGTGGAAGAGACAGTGGGCAGAGATGGGAGGTGGAGGCACATTTGTTTTACATAGAATATAAAGCTTTAACACTTTCAAAGTATTTTCATGCCTAATACAGGACATAAGGGCAGCGCCCCACAGCCGCTGCTTGTAACCCCCTGCCATGCATGGACCTGCATCAGGAACAAAGTTATTCACTGCGCAAAGTGTTACTATAGCGAACGTGCCTACGAACACAGCCAAGAGAGTCAACTAGCTTCTGGTCCCCTACGCAGTAATGTTAAAGGGTTGTCTCATTACAGACACTCATAACTGATGCTAGGATAAGCCGTCACTGTCTGAGAGGGGCCCGCACCTATATCCTAGAAGGAGCTCCTAATCTGTCCGTTCTGAACAGAAAGGTGCTCGGGACTCTCCCATAGACATGTATAGGAGTTCTGATTACAGATGGGCAGCACCACGCCACTAAACTCAGAACTCCCATTCATGTCTATGAGAATGTTCACATGGCGGCGGCCAAAACCTCGTCCACATCGCGCCCCACAAGTTCCTTACATGGTTTCCTATTGCTATTCACACAGCGCGGTTTTGGGCCGCGCATGTTTGAGAAGCCTCCTGTCAATTCTTGCAGCGAGTCTTCAGCGCGGTGTCGGCGTGGGTTTCCTCGTGCTTTTCGGCGCGGTTGGTGCGTGGCTTTTGTCCTGCCTATTAATTTGTATGGGTGAAAACCTCGCTGCAAACCGTGCCCAAAACCACGGCCCAACCGCACCGATAAACCTCGTCAGGAGGCGCGAGTTTGAGACGAGGTTTGTACAAGGTTTTGGCCGCGGCAACCGCGCCAAAACCAGCGGCCAAATCCACTGTGTGAACATGCCCTAAGGGAGAGTCCGGACCACCTTACTGTTCAGAATGGAGAGGTTTTGGAGCCCGTTTAGGAGATGGGTGGGAGCTATCAGACTGATTAAATATTCTACTGCAAAGCCATCAATGTCTGTAGGGAGACAACACTTCCAGCAACCACAAGCAGCGATCGGCACTCATTATCTGGCAAGCTGATATCTTTAATTTTTTAAATGCAAAGAAAAACATTGACATTGCAGCCGTTTAATATCTTCTCAATTTTTTTTCCATTCATATTTAAATAAAAACAAAAAGCAATTCTTCCAATGACTGCATTAAAAACGCCTCCATTGAACTACTGAAGGGAACCTGTTGGGTGGTTTATGCTGCCGCCCAGAAGAGACAAATGTGGAGCAGAATGTAAAGTAAAGCAGAGAAAATACTGAATTGGACTCATTAAGAGACAATAGGAGTCCTGCTGACTCCGCCCACATCCAGTGACAAACAGCTTTCCCTATATCAGTGCCAGTAAAGAGCAAACTGCCAATCACAGGAACCAGGAAGGGTCGGTAGAACTTTCAGCTCCTACATACCCCAGAGCTCAGCTTCTGTCCCTCCTACATACCCCAGAGCTCAGCTTCTGTCCCTCCTACATACCCCAGAGCTCGGCTCCTCTCCCTCCTACATACCCCAGAGCTCAGCTCCTCTCCCTCCTACATACCCCCGAGCTCAGCTCCTCTCCCTCCTACATACCCCCGAGCTCAGCTCCTCTCCCTCCTACATACCCCAGAGCTCAGCTCCTCTCCCTCCTACATACCCCAGAGCTCGGCTTCTCCCCCTCCTCCTATATACCCCAGAGCTCAGCTCCTCTCCCTCCTACATACCCCAGGGCTCGCTCCTCTCCCTCCTATATACCCCAGGGCTCGGTCTCCTCTCCTCCTATATACCCCAGGCTCGGCTCCTCCCCTCCTATATACCCCAGGGCTCGGCTCTCTCCCTCCTATATACCCCAGAGCTCGGCTTCTCCCCCTCCTCCTATATACCCCAGAGCTCGGCTCCTCCCTCCTATATACCCCAGGGCTCGGCTCCTCTCCCTCCTATATACCCCAGGGCTCGGCTCCTCTCCCTCCTATATACCCCAGGGCTCGGCTCCTCTCCCTCCTATATACCCCAGGGCTCGGCTCTCCCTCCCTCCTATATACCCCAGGGCTCGGCCCCTCCGTCTCCTCTAGACCCCAGGGCTCGGCCCCTCCGTCTCCTCTAGACCCCAGGGCTCGGCCCCTCCGTCTCCTCTAGACCCCAGGGCTCGGCCCCTCCCTCCTATAGACCCCAGGGCTCGGCTCCTCTCCCCCTATATACCCCAGTGCTCGGCTCCTCTCCCTCCTATATACCCCAGGGCTCGGCTCCTCTCCCTCCTATATACCCCAGGGCTCGGCTCCTCTCCCTCCTATATACCCCAGGGCTCGGCTCCTCTCCCTCCTATATACCCCAGGGCTCGGCTCCTCTCCCTCCTATATACCCCAGGGCTCGGCTCCTCTCCCTCCTATATACCCCCGGGCTCGGCTTCTCTCCCTCTATCACATCCTGCTCTCATACATGGCAGCATAAACAACCTGAACCGGGCTCCCCACAAGAGCTGCCTTTAAGTCTTGCTTACAACTAACTCTCAACCTCCGTATAACTGGCATCGGTAGTTGTGACCTAGTCCTCATTCACACTAGAGGTAGATTACAGTTGCATTGTGGGACGATCACTATGGTAATATCCTAGTTGCTCCTTCTTGGCTACATTCACAGAAAAGAAATGGATTTTCAGTCTGCCGTGTGAATATATCCCTACAGGCGCGTCCAATCCCACAAGAACCATAAGGCCTCGTTCACACGGCTTATTTCAGAACGTATTTACAACGGATTTCCACTAAGTGTGGCACGTATTTGTAACTGATTTCCCGACGGATTCACCATCTACAATCATTGTAGGTGGTGAATCCGTCCGGAAATAATTGACATGTGAATTGTTTTTCCGTCCGGATTGCCGTCGTCAATCCGCGGCGGCAATCCGGAACGGAACTACGCGTCGTGTGAACGACGAGCCGTATTTTCTATTGAAATCAATAGAAAATAGGCTGTGACTTATTTCCTACGGATTTGCCGACGGATTGACGATCGTCAATCCGTCGGCAAATACGCGGCGAAATAAGCCGTGTGAACGAGGCCTAAGGGGCAGTGAAGAGGTTCAGGTTCTGTCTCCGGGTCAGCAGTCTCTATACAACTAACAAAACCTGCAGGGAATTCTGTAATAACGACCATCACACTGATAGCAAATCCTATCAATAAGTCATCAACGTCTATGGTGGGAGCCCCCTTTAAATCTTGAGGAACACGCGGCGGCGTTCACGTGGTGTTCACCGCTGCGTGTTTGCATCGCGCCTGTCGGGTCCGCTTTTCGGATGCGCTCTAATAATTGCATGTCATTTCTTGGATCGTATCCGCAAGACGGACCGGACAGACGGGATTCAAACATGCAGCGGCGATCTCTTGTGTGAACGCCGCTGCGTGTCTGTCATTGCCGGCAGTGATAAACTCACTGCTAATTGTTAGATGCGTCACTGGGTCCGTTCTGATGGACCCAGAGATGCATCATAAAAGCTTATGTTCATACGGAGGCGAGGCGCCGGGAGAACATACCCTAAGGGTGCGTTTACACGGCAAAGACCAAATACCGGTTGGAAATCCCGTTTCTGGCACACATGGGGACGGTTCTGTGGTTTGTGGATTCAAGCCGTCCCCCTTTACACCCACATGTTCATGTTCTGCCAGAAAATCAGGCACAAGAATGAACATGCTCTTAGTTTTTCGGACCGCCAGCGGGGTAAGAAACAGTCAAGCGGAAAATCCGCACAGTGGGGACCGCTACAGGGATTTTTCTATTGAAGTTTATGGAGGAGCGTTGCTTGACTGTTTTCAGACCGTTTGTAAAACTGACCAATAACCCGTGCAGTGGGAACAAGCCCTAACAATCTAGACAAGCTTAAATCCTCCACCTAATAGAACATTGACAAATCTTTGAGGAAGAAACAGAATTAGAAGGGGAAAAAAAAAAAGGATAAAAATGTAAAGATACCTTTTCGCACGTCGCGGACGGAGGAGGACAATTTTTCGTGCTTCTTTTCTGAACCTGCGTTTAGTCAAAGTACATGGATTCAGATTGCAGCTTCAGACAGAAAAATACATTTCCAAAAACAGCTGTTTTTTTTCCCCAAATATGACAAAACGATTATTTTTTTTTTCCTGGCTAAAAATCAAAATTTCCGTCTGAGTAGACTCGGTGCAGCAAACCGGCCCAGGACGGGGGGGTTCATGTATCTAGCAGCCTCGGACGCAGAACAATTTACACAGTGGGGGGTGATCACGTGTAGTGGGGTGTTTTGGTTTTTTTTGGTCCCGTCAGGAGTGAGTTTTATCTAGATATAGAAGCTCCACTTCAACGCCCCTGCGCAAAGTGATTACAGGCCAACCCCGCTCACCCTCCCGCGGTGGACTTTGACTAATTTCCACCCACAGTAGCAAATTTGTAACGGTGGAAGAGATCAGGAAAAAAAAAATTAGCCGAGAAAAAAAAAATAATACCTGCATAAGAGTCTGATGCAGAACTTCCACTTCTATCAAACACAATTGGAGAAATACCTCTAGCCCTTTTCCTTTCCTTCTTTTTCTGATCTAGAAAATATGTGAAAAGATAATGTAAGCGCGGTGGAGGAGGGGGGGGGGGGGGCGCCAGCTCCCAACATCGAAATCTACAGACCCGCGGTGTCAGAACTTATCCAGTGCAGTCTATGCCTAAATGCCAGTGTCGGACCCCGCAGAGACCACAAGTGATGAGCCCCTACTTACGCGACACTAAAATTACTGCGGTAAAAATAAACCTTCGGTTCCTAAAAATAACTGACCGCATAGCATGCGGAAAGATTCATCAAAAATTCTGCAGATCTTTGAGAGTATTGAACAGACTGCAGAGCTACCCAACAAACGAACGGACACCCACGGTTTTTGCTAAAAGATTAATCTGTGGCCTACCCCGGTGACAGACACAAAAGTGCAACATTACCCCTTCCTTAAAGGGACACGAACATTCACATAATATGTAATATGACTACTATATGGATTTTTTATTCCTTGTTGAAATTGGGTGTTTTACATAATTTTTTCCGTTTCCCCCATGTACATGACTTCCCCTATGTGAGCTCATATAGCAGCAGTGATAATCACTCAACTGTTCCCTCTTGGCCCGAGAAGTGTAAGGTTATGTTCACACAGCGTATTGCGGCGTGTACCTGTGTGCGCTGCAAGACGCCGCGTGTTTAGAAGAATAAAGGGTGGCTGCCCCCCACCCGGCAAGCTCCAGTCACTTCCATTATCCCTGCCGGCAAGTGGCGACATATCACTTCTTTGGAAGACGGCAGGTAATCATAGCTCTCATAAATCATTACCATAATTACATTGCAGCATAATTACGCCCTGAAACATGTCCTGTAAAACACCGTGTGAACATAGCCTAAGGGCAAGTTCACACGGCGTCTAGCAACTGTACATTAGCGCGTACTGTGGCTTTTGTTTTAGAAGTACGCGCTGTCCAGCCAGTTCTTCTAAAGCGTTGTCTGTTGGTCTCCATTCACTTTCATTACTTGCCAGGAAGAAGGGACGTCACTTCTTTCTCCAGACGCGCACTCCTTATCGGGGGGAAGACACCGGCTTCTCATACCACTCAATAAGAGCAAAGATTTTACCCTAAATGGGGGCAAACTTCAGGGGTATTGCAGCGCAAGTACACCCTGAAAGTCAGCCCGTGTGAACATCCCTTAAGGCTATGTTCACACGGCTTAATTGCGGGACGTATTTCGCCCCGCAATTACGCCGGCCCCATAGACATTCATTATCCACGGCGCAGTGATTAAGTAGCATGTCACTTCTCTCCCCGCGCCGTATTGTGCGAGCGGGGAGAGGAGACGTAATTCATAGTTCTCTATGAAAACTGTGGATTACCGTAATGACTGGGATGTATCTCGCCCCGTATTTCACGCACTATGGCGCAAAATAAGGGGCGATATACGTCCCAAAATAAGCCGTGTGCACATAGCCTTAGTGTTATCGACAGGACCTGAGAAGTATAAGGTTATGTTCACAGTTGATTTTGACGCTAGTTTCATAACGTTTCCTTGCCGAAAATAGCGTCACAAAAAGCCTCCAAAACTGCCCCCAGTTCATGTTCATCGATTCCCATGTAAAGCAGAGTTGTAGTTCACACACAACGAGGTTTTTCAGTGCATCTTTAGACGTTAAAAAAGAAGTCACGTCAATTCTTAAAATGTTTTTAAAAATGTTGATGAAAATTACCATAGAATCAATAGAGAGCTTAAAAAGCAAAGGGGTTTTAGATGCTTTTTTCGGCGCTGAAATTTTAGGTGTCCAAATCAACCGTGTGAAGTGTTATCAGCAGGACATAAAAAGTGGAAGAAAAGGAGGAAACCTACTCAGTGCAAACAAAGACTCACATTTTCCTTCCATGTGCTGCTAGTCATTGCCCTGGTGGTCTAATCTTATCTATTCATCTCCTGAGAACAGTGGAGGGATCAGTCCACTACACAGATCCTATTCATGTATTGCTCTGATGGTCTAATCCTATCTATCCCTGTCCAGAGAACTATGGAGGGATCAGTCCACTACACTGATCCAATTCATGTATTGCTTTCAATCTAGTATAATCTTAACTATCCCTGTCCAGAAAACAATAGGGCGATCGGTCTACTCCGCTGATCCTATTTATGTATTGCTCTGTCGATCTAGTCTAATCTTATCCATCCCTGTCCAGAGAACAATAGGGCGATCAGTCTGCGCCGCTGATCCTATTCATGTATTGCTCTGTTAGTCTAGTCTAGTGTTATCTAGGCCTCTTCAGAGAATAGAGCAATCATGTCATTACCTACTATTTGTGAGGAGACTACATAGGGATAAGCAGCAGCTGCAGTGAAGTCAGCCATTCAATTCTCTCTTTCCCAAATCACAGAGAACAAGATTTCATATGAAAATTTTTAAAATTCTACAGGACTACCGGGAAAAAAAAAATACGGGAAAAAATGTAACAAAAAATTTTTCAGTAAATATCTGCTTTAATAAAAAAAAAACAAAAAAAAAAAACAACAACTCAAAATGAACAGAGGACGGTGACCACAATCTGTGTCCAGACAACTGTGTGGTCCATGACAACCGGCTGGAAGTTCATTAAAGGGGTCTTCCCACCATAGAGTGTGACGGTGAAGCGATAGGCTACATCATCAAATTCTGACAGGAGCCGGTACCACCTCTGGGGTCTGCACCTATCTCGATAACAGGCTCCTGAAAGTCTCAGCTCAAGATGGATAGCCAATCAGGATCCCACACCACTCTCCATTCTGTTCTATGGGAGTCCTGGGTACGGCCGATCATGGCGCCAGTAATTATTTTCCCATAATTTATATGACCAATAGACAGGCGGTGTCATGACCTCACATACACTGCTGAGCAATAGTTGATGTTATAGTCAAAGCTGTCACTTAAAGGGGTTGTCTCACTGTGCAGTTTCACAGCCAGCTTTAGACTCACACTTCCTGTTCAGGATGTGGGCGAATCTATAGCTGTGATTGACACCTTTGCTCTGCTGTTCCTAGCTATTCCTGTTACACTGACCATGAGATGAGAGATTTATAAAGTCCTCAGACTGCAGAGGTCTAAAGAGTGTTTACTTAAAAAAGAGTGTTTAGTTAAACAAGAAGCTTTCAAAGTCCGTTACTAGAGAGAAGACTCTGCAGGAGGTGACGCAACATTAACGGAGTGACGGCAACAAGATCCTTACCGATAAGGAGAGAGCGATGGTCGAAACTAGTGATCTCAAAGAGGAGATAAAATCTTCTTTATCTCCTGACCAAAGCAGAATCAACAAAGCAATGTATTTAGAAAAAAAGTCTTCAATTATCTGTCCCCACAAGTTAAACGCTAAGCATTGTAGTGGGAAAACCCCTTTAAGTTCCAGTCTTTAGACTCACTGACCGATAAACTTACGCACAATAAGGATCAATAGGACTGAAAACTTAAACCAGAAAACAATGTAATATAGCGTAACTTAAAGGAGGGGTCTGGGTAAAGCGAAAAAAGTAACAAAAAACCCCAACTTCCATTCACTTAGTAAAATCAACTAACACCGAGGGAGGCTAAACAACACAAAAGCAATGGGAAAAGGAAACCTGCAGATTAACCTGGTCGTACAGACCTGAAACTAGAAGAGCTAAAAGTTCAGAGAGCTGGAGAGATGCAACGCATGGAGGCGACGGGGACACAGTCCGGGCTCGTGCACCCTGCATCATCTCTGAATGGTATACAGCCGTAACATGGTCGCCACTATAGTATATGCCAAAGGCACAAGACTAAAGGTATATAGCTTCTCGCCCTCCTCCTATATCCCCCAGAGCTCAGCTTCCTCTCCCCAAAGCTCAGCTTCTCTCCCCCTAAATACCCAGAGCTTCAGCTTATCTCCCTCCATCACATCCTGATCTCAGATAGGGCAGCATAAACCACCTGACATGTTCGGTTCAACAAAATATTTTAAAAAGCCAAAACAAGAGCCCAATTTGCACCGAAGATACTTTCATTCATATGGACTAAAAGGAACTATTTCGTCCCATGACTAAAAGTTGTGTTAAAGGGAATCTGTCACCAAATTTTTTTTTTTACTTTATTAACCCCTTCCCGCTAGGGCGTATGCATACGCCCTAGCGGACTGTGACTCCCGCAAAATGGACGGTATGAAATAACGCCCTGGTGAACGCGCGGGCTGTCGGTGCGTAGCCGCGCGCGAATCGCGCATGGAACCAGCGGTAAATTTACCGGCAGGCTTCATGCCCCAATCAGCCGCCCGCCGGAGTGTACATCCTGCCGCGTGGGTGAAAAAACACAGATTCATTACCCGCAGCCTGACAAGCACTTCAAAATGATGCCGCAGGCAGTAGGAGTGAGCTCCCTCTCCTACGATCGCGAGGCAACGGCACAGATGCCGCTCGCGACCGTCTCCTACCAGACTCCCCGGATGCTGTCTGAAAAGCATCCGGGTAGGCTGAGACGTCACCATGCCCACACATGCTTGTGTGGCAGGTGTCATAGTTTTGCCATGTCGACCTATGCACAGCAGTAAACCAGTGCACCAGATCGCCTCTTCTTCAAACCAGCAAATCTTATGATTGCTTTTTCCCAAGTAAGGGATTTGAGTTTACAAATCCTCACTGTGGAAAATTAAAAAATGTGAAAAAGTAAAAAAAAGTAAAACACCAAACAAAAAATAAAAAATTTTTTTAAAAAACACATACCACTGCCCTTTTCCTCTTTACAAACGCCAATCCCTCCCCAAAAAAGATCAAAATAAATAAAGTTACCCATATTTGGTATCACCGAGTGCGTAAACGATCCACCCAATTTTAAAAATCTGTCACGTAATTAAACCCGTATGGTGAACGCCATAAAAACAAAAAACAGTCACAGAATTTGCGATTTTTGTGCTCCTTCAGCACATTAAATTGGAATAAAAAAGCATCAAAAACTCATAAAACTCCAATAGTTGTACACTTAAAACGTCAGTTCATCCCGCAAAAAAAAAGTTCTTAACACGTCTCTATAAACGGAAAATAAAAAAGTAGGCGTTTCAGAAGACAGCGATGCATAAATATTATTTAACACAATAAAAACACAGTTTTTTTTAAAGTGCTTCCAAATTAAAAAAAAACTAATACAATAGGGTATCCCGTAATCGTACGAACCCAGAGTGGTAAAAGCTAACATGTCATGGATACTGCACGGTGGAGTGCTGTGAAATAATAAAAATAAAAAACACTACTTCGTGATTGCAGTATTTTCTTCACCCCCTGCCTTCCAAAAAACGGATTTAAAACTGATCAAAAATCTGTTCCCCAGAAAATGATACCAATAAAAACGTCAACTCCATCCGCAAAAAACAAGTCCCCTACACATCTCCGTACAACAGAAAAATAAAAATGTTATGGTCTCTCATATTGGCCGATGCAAAAACGTGTTTTCCTTTTGACATAAAGTTGTTTTTATTGTGTAAAAGAAAGCATTAAAACATAAAAAAAATACAAATAGGGATATCGCAGTAATCGTATCGACCTGCTTGAGTAAATACTAGCATGTCCGCATACTTCACGAGGTGACCGCTGTTAAAAATAAATAAAAACACTACCAGAATGCTGGTATTATGTTTCAAAATGCCTCACAAAAACCTTAATAAAAAGTGATCAAAGCGGCATATGCCCCCCATAAAGGTAACTAATAAAAACTAACCTCATCCCCACAAAAAACAAGCCCGATATCAGCTCCGTAGACAGAAAACAGAAAACGATGTGTCAATCATAACTGGACAACTAAAACGCTATTTTTATTATAAGACCTATTTCAATTGTGAAAAAGTAATAAAATCAAAAAAAAAAAAATATATAAAATTCTATACATTGCAATTGTACCGACACCCATAGTGAAAGATATCCTGTCCATTGATACTGCACGGTGAACACTGTAAAATTGAAGGCCCAAAAAACAATGGCGGAACTGCGTTTTCCCCTCATTTTTCATAGCCCAATTCAAAAAAAAACAACTTATGGGAAACACCTGTTGCACCCAAAATGCACAATACACACCCCTATAATGAGATCTATGAGCATGCTGAATCCAAAATGGGGTGACTTCTTCTGGAAGGTTTCCCCTGTTTCTGGTATTTTTGGGGGGCTTTGTAAATGCGACATGGCCCCACCAAAATACTGCGTTCCAAAATCCAAGTAACACTCCCTCCCTTATACGCCCTTGCCATGGCGCCCAAACAGCAGTTACAAACCCACATGTAGGGTATTGCCGAACTTGAAGAAAATTGCGTAACAAGGTTTTGGGTGTTTTTTTTACCAGGACGATGCCATGGTAAAAAATTAAAATTTACAGCTAAAATTGCAGATATTGGAAAAAAAAATGTTTTTAAAAATTTTCACAGCCTAACGCTAACAATTTTTGTGACACACAAGTGGGTGTTGATATGCTCACTTCACAACGCCCCTGATATATTCCTTAAGGGGTTAGTTTCCATTTGGGGTCATTTTAGGGAGTTTATTAACTTTTTAGCACCTTAGGGTGTCCGCAAAACGGAAATGGTGCCCCTAAATAAAATCGTAATGAAAATGAGACCCCCAGAAGTCCAGTAGTGCTCCCTCCAATTCTGGGGCTATGTATGGTTGAGCCAAATAAAGCACAAGGCCACCTATGGGATATCTCTGAAAACGGCAGAATCTGGGGAATCAATATTAATTTTGCATTTCCCTGATCACACATTACCGAATTCTTTAATAAAGTATATAAAATTGAAAATCTCGCAAAAAAAGTAAAATTTTGTAACTTCACATCCACTTTGCTTTAATTCCTGTGAAACACTTAATGGGTTAATAAACTTCCTAAATGTCGGTTTTGAATACTTTAAAGGGAGTAGTATTCTTTAGAATGAGTCATTTATGGGTGTATCTAACATACAGGTCAAATCAAAGTCTCGTTAGAACTGGACGGTTACCCTAAAAAATGTGTCTTTGCAAATTTTGTTGAAAAATTGAAAATTACTATACTACAAAATTTTCTAAGCCCCCTAATGTCGTAAAAAAAAAAAAGACATTAATAAATTAGGCCAAACAACAGCAGATCATAATGTTAATGCAATATATAAACTATTTTTAGTGGAAAACCTGTCCTTACATGCAGAAATTTTTGAAGTTTAAAATAGTAAAATTTTTCAAATTTTTCAACGATTTTTTGATAAATTTTCACAAATACAACAAAGCATTTACTAATGGACCAAACTCTCTCATACTCTCTCCCTCTCTCTCTCTATCCTCTCACTAGTGGTCACGAGAAAACAATCTCAGAATCACATGAATACGGTTAAAGTGTCAAAAAGTTATTCTCACAGAAAGTGACAACATTACAGATTCAAAAATGGGGCTCTTGTCAATAGGCCAAAACTGTCTCGGCGGTTAGGGGGTAGGTTAAAGGGGTATTTGTCACGACTCATTTCAAACCTCCTGTATCCTATCTCTTCTCAGCTCTGTTTCTCAGAAGGGGGTGTGTGTGATATGTTTGAAGGGCATATAATTTAAACCCAGCGGGAAGACCCACCAGGTCTTTTTATGAAAGCATTGTGATTAGCTGAGAGGTAAAGTTTTTTTTTTTTTTTTGCCTCCAAGCAAAAGGGGCCCCTTGGGTTTTCAAATCACTGCAGAACTAAAGCTTTTTTTTTTTTTTTCTTTTTATCAATGCCAGACCTCATTGAGGTTTTTTTTTTAAATTTTTTTGCACTTTTTTGACAAATTACTGGAGCACAGGGGGAGGGGGATAAACCCCGAAACCACCGGGGGTTTTAACCCTAGTAGGTCCCCTGAGAGGAGAGGGATGTCGGGCAATGTGGGGCCCAAAACCGGGAGGAGCTCTCACCCCTGGCGAAACCCCCGGAGACAAAATGTAAACAAGGGAAATCAAAAAGGAGCAGCTAAAAAAAAAACGGTGCGAATTTTTAATAATAATAAATGGTGAAAAATGTTTTTTTTTATTTGAAAAGCTTCCCTTTTTCAATTTTACTTTTTGGGAAAAAACCCCTTTAAAAATCAACCCCCTGTTTCCAAATTCTTTTCCTTTTCACTGTTTTTTTTTTCCTGACTGAAAGTTTTCCCTCTATTCACCGCTAAAATATGTTTTGGGGGGGGAAGAAAATTTTGTTTGCACTTTTTTAAACCCAGCAGTCAGGGGAGATACTTTACACCCGTTTTCAAGCCCTTTAGGATTTTTAAAGACATTTTTTCCTGCCCCAAAAGACTTGTAAAGGAGAGTGTTCACTGTAAAGGGGAAGGGAGGGGGAATAAGGGGGAAGCTGTGACATCTCCTCTTTTTGACTGGTGGGTTTCTGTGTTATCTATTCCCAAAAGGTGTCTCCTTCAGTTTGACCCACTTTGGCTGAAAATAGAGCACACTGCTGAAAAGCTCTCTCAACAGAACGGGAACTGTCAGACGTTTAAATTAGGCCCTAGTGGCCAAAGTGAAAACTACAGACTTAAAAAAATATTTAAAAAAATTATTAAAAGTGATCTGGAAAATTAAAAAAAAAAAAAAAAAAAAACAAAAATTCCTAAAAAATGTGTTTAACATAAAAATGTGAGTTAAACAATAAGTCTTTTTTGATGACACATTCCCTTTAAGATAGATCATCATCTATAGACTCCTTTCTATATCTTTTTGGAACTTTTATGACTAATCTTATTGCCCCATTGCCTAAAGGGGTCAATGGATTCTGATACTGAATAACCATTAGGAGCTGCCTTCACCTGTCAGTAATTCACTCCTGCAGCCGTACAGTCACCTCATCTGGGAGGCTGCAGCAAGTTTCACTGACACCTGTACTCCCCATCAATGGTCGCTCACACAAGTGTCCATGCCAATAAAATCCTCGGCTGCTAAGAAACTGAGTAATGTGCACAAAGGTCTAACATGACCGGAGTAGATCTACCAGCAGAACAGTAACCGAGGTGACCCAGGACAGAAGCCGTCCTCCCCAAATCCCCGCTCACCTGAAATATCCGAGCCCGAGCGGATGGAATCGTCGTCAGAGAACGAAGCGGAGTCCGACTCCGAGTCGCTGGCCTCACTGCGAGTGTCGTAATCGTTACCCTCCCGCTGGTCTCGCTCGCGCTGCTCGTGCTCGTACTCCTCCTCCTCTTCTTCCTCACCCTCTTCCTCCTCCTCTTCTGCTTCTTCTCCGTCATCCTCGTCTTCCTCCATACCCTCTTCATTTTCGCTGTTGTTGGCCTGATCTTCATCAGATGATTCGCTACCGCTGCCGCTATCCCGGTCGGACCCATAATCTTCAGAGCGGCCATCGGAGGAGCGACTTGACCGGCTCGGTCTTCGGCTGGAGTCATTCCGTAGTTTCTAGCAGAAAAAGAAGAGAAAATTTAGCTAAAAAAAATCACAGGGAGTTGTCTAGATTTTCCCCGGCACTTAACCCTTTGATTGGTGCAGCCTGTAACCACGGCATAATCAAAGGGCTTTCCCCTGCTCCGTGGGGGTGATCGGGACTCCTGAAGACCCTATGGAGCCTGTGGAACATCTGAACATCCAGCCCTGGGGACCTAGAGAAGCCTCTGGGCTGTCTGTACAGGAAGCCTGTGGTCAGGGCACACTGTGGGCTGCCCTAACTGCTATGTCATACTGAATATACTAATACATTACTAAGTGTGGAAAAAAAAAAGTTTAATAGCTATCGCTTAATGGGATTAAATAAAAAAGTTAAAAAAAACTTAAGCGTAAAAAAATAAATTTCATAAAAAGTGCATACATTACACAAAAAACCCTACACATTAGGTATCTACAGGACTGTAACAACCTGGAGAAATAGTTTAACAGGTTATTAGTGTGAAATGTGAATGGTGTAATATATTTTTTTAAACAAATTCAAGTTTATTCACAGACATGCATGTGTATAAGAGATACTGTAAAAAATAATTTAAAAACAAAACATGCCCAAACAAAATCTGCAGTAATCTGTAAACTTAAAGGGGTTGTCTGGCTACAAAGAATAGCTTTCAAATTGTAGGGAACACAAAATAAAGACATTTCCAAATATATTGCTTTTTTTCCTCTGTTTTCCCTAAGGAGATCCAAGTGAATTTATGACCTCCCTGGCTATTTCAGTTCCCTCCCGTAACTGACCTGTAAACAATTCCTCCCCTGCTGTTTTTCAATGAGATAACAGTGAGTGATGTCATCACAAAAGTCATGGCAGTGTCCTGTGCTGCTCAGCAGTAAAAAGCTTGAAATTTATGTAAAAAATAAACAGAACTGTAATTAAAGGGCTTTTTTTTTGGGGATCAGATAAGAAGTCTGTAGTAGTTTGAGAAGCTAAAATGATCTAATTAGCATCTGTAAGCACAGCACAGCACGAGCTGTACAAGACAGAGCTTATTTCAAATGACTGAGTCTGAACCAGGAAGTGACAAGTAAATTTCATTCACATTCTCTGAAACTCTGAAGGGAGACAACTCCCCTTTTAAAAAATGGCCCCCCAAAAATATAACTTCCCCCGCATAAAAAAATCCAAACCAACCCATCACTTAAAAGAAAAAAGAGACTGTTGAAAAAAGGAAAAAAACTACAAAATTTAGCTCTTAAGCCTTTAAGCGGCCGATTTAACCAAAAAGCTTAGGTGCAACTCCTATGTACCCGCTTGTAAGGCGGAAGCAGAAAAACCTGGGGCAGGAGCCTTCAAAATATTCTTTTTTAACAGTAAACCGCCCAGTCCCATACACGACCTAGGGGGGCCGTTTACAAACAGTATCAGGAAAAAAATGCTGCCGGGGCATGTTCACCCCTTTGATTTTGACCCCGTTTTTTGAGCATTTTCGCCCCCAAACACAAAAAAACGCCCCCGGGAAACCCATGAAAATGAACTATTAAAGCACGCTGTGGGTTTCACATACATTTTTTTCCGCGCTTCTTTGAGCGCTGAAAAAGTAGCGTCATGTCAATTCTCAAAGCGTTATCAACGCTGAAATTCCCATCACAATCAATGGAAGCCTCAAAACCTTGGTGCTTTTTTTTTTTTCGCGGGGCTAAAATTGCATGGGGGTTTCAGAAAAAAAACATGTCGAAAACCTAAAAATCCCGCTGAAAAGTTCTGCTTTGGGAACGCTTTTCAGACGAGATCGACGCCTCCAAATCAGCCGTGTGAACAGACTCTTATTATACTGTCCATACCAGGACGGGGAGGAAATCTCATAAGGAGCTGGCTGGCAGATATTCGTGTTTTTCAACGCCTTGACAGCACATCAGACTAAAAAAAAAAAGGTGCAAACCAAAGGGGGCCCCCAAGCTCTCAATTCAGGGGGCCAAACACCTCCTGATCGAGACAAGAATGACCCTAGCTGCCTACAAAGATCAACAAGAAACCCCACCCCTATCACATACATTCTGCACGGCATGAACGACCCAACACGTTTAAAAGGGTTGTCTAGCTACAGCATTTTGCAGCTATTTATGCTGGTTCCAAGCGACTTGGAAATGAAAAGGCGTTTTTTCTCCTCCCTCAGGGACTATCTTCACTTCCCCCGCCCCCCCCACACTGTGTGCACATGGGGAGCTTCTGTGTGGCCGGGGGAAGGGAAGGTTCCAGCTGTCAATAATAAAAAGCAAATGTCCCGTAACTATATCACATTTCGCTCTTTTTACATATTTGTAATTAGAAGGGAAATTTGACTCAGGACCCGGGGAAGATGGGTGTTTTTTTTTTCCTCACACAGTATATATTCCAGATTAAAACACCCCTGACTCCTACAGATCTGCAGAACAAAACTGTACGCTTTATCCCTTTGTTTACATTTGACTGCACATTTGACTCAAGTGGTTTATGTGGGACCTTGCATCAGTTTCACAAAAGGTTTTTTTTTGTACGTGGGACTGCACAAACACGTGTTACCCGATTTAATTGCATGGACTCTGTGTACACTTGTTTTTCCCTTTCCGATTTACACACAAAAGTGAATTATGTGGGACTGCACATGTCGCAAAATAGTTTTTAAATTTGGGGCTCACTGAGATTTAAAGTGGGTCTGCCAAGTACGACAGAAATCTTACATGGGGGCGCTTTCGTTTTACATGGGAAGGAATGGACTTTACATTCAAATCTGGAAAGATGGGGGAATTTTTTTTCCTTTCCCCCCCCATCACATACACCCCCTGCACGTCCCCCCGTGACTGGACCCACTAATACATTAGATGGGTGTAACTCGACCTGGGCTCAAACTCCGTTGCTAAGCACAAATAAAGCCATCCGTTCTCTGCATAGCACTTTGCGAATGGTAACCAAGGACGGACATGCTTAGATTTCGGTTCCCCCCTCATTTTAAACCATGATCTTTGTACTGAGACGACCCCTTTTTCCCCCCCAAACAACTGCCAAAACCCTACCCAAAGCCACTTTGGAGATTGGACTGGCCTTCTCTCCGTTTTTCCCTTCCCATCAAATTTTCTCTTTGGGGCCCTTTGAAAACCCCCCCGGGTGCTGCGCGGATGATGGATCTCTACGCCCCCGCCTCCGCTCCGCTCGGCCCTGGAAAACCTCCCTTATAATCGGACACCGGCTTCCCTTTGGAGCTGACCACCCTCTTCGCACTCCCCGACAGCCGTGGAGGTGGGGGCCTTGCTAAATGAGAGGACGGCTTCTGTCTCTTTGGTTCTGACATTTCAATTCTATCGCTTTTTCTTTTTGACCCTTTAAAAAAAAAAAAAAATACAAAACAGGGAAATTTTTATTTAAAAAATTTTAATTTTACGGATTTTAAAGTCAAAGAATATTGTGTCCAGAAAACTTACAGAACTCTGAATAGTAGATATTAGAGCTGAGGCTAAAGCTACAATGGTCATGTGTCGAGCCAAGAAAGAACAAATATGTATAGTTTTATGTAAGACCTAGAGAAAACCACAGCCGCGCACTGACTGACGGACTCTGCCCTGCTACATCTATAAGCTGCATATGTGACCATAGTAAAAGGGGGCGCCCACCATAGACATTGATGGTATTAACAGGATTTGCCATCAAAGTATAGAAGGTGTGGGTACCACCTCTGGGACCTGCACCTATCTTAGGAACGGGTCCCAAAAGCCCTAGCTCACGCTTGTTAACGACTCTCCATTCTGTTCTATGGAAGTTCCCAGTATAGAGGAGTGCTGTGTTCCCCATTCTGCTCCATGGGAGTTCCCGGTACAGGGAGCGCTGCATTCTCCATTCGTTTCTAATGGGAGCTCCGATACAGGGGAGCGCTGGGGTTCTCCATTCTCCTCTATGGAGTTCCCACTACAGGGGGGCGCTGTGGTTCTCCATTCTCCTCTATGAGAGTTCCCAGTACAGGGGAGCGTGTGTTCTCCATTCTCCTCTATGGGATTCCCAGTACAGGGGAGAGCTGTGTTCTCCATTCTCCTCTTTTGGGAGTTCCCCGTACAGGGGAGTGCTGTGTTTCTCCATTCTCCTCTATGGGAGTTCCCATTAAAAGGGAGCGCTGTGTTCTCCATTCTTTCCCCTATGGGAGATTCCAGTACAGGGCAGCGCTGTGCTGTCTCCATTCTGTTCTATGGGAGTTCCCGTACCGGGAGGGCTGTGTTCTCCATTCTGTTCTATGGGAGTTCCCATTACAGGGGAGCGGGTGTTTCTCCATTCTGTTCTATGAAGTTTTCCCCGTACGGGGATGGCTTGTGTTCTCCATTCTGTTCTATGGGAGATCCCGGTACAGGGAGTGGGAGTGTTCTCTAATTCTGTTCTATGTGAGTTCCCAATACAGGAAGGGCTGTGTTCTCCATTCTGTTCTATGGGGGTTCCCAGTACAGGGGAGCGTTGTGTTCTCCATACTGTTCTATGGGAGTTCCCAGTACAGGGAGCGCAGTGTTCTCCATTGTGTTCTATGGAAGTTCCTAGTACAGAGGAGCACTGTGTTCTCCTTTATGGGAGTTTCCAGTACAGGGGAGCGCTGTTTTCCCCTTTATGGGAGTTCCCAGTACAGGGGAGTGCTGTATTCTCCTTTCCCTGTTCTATTTGGGGGGGTCTTCCATTTTTTACCAGGGGAGTGCTGTGTTCTCCATTCTGTTCTATGGGAGTTTCCAGTACAGGGGAGCGCTGTGTTCTCCATTTTGTTCTGTAGGAGTTCCCAGTACAGGGGGGCGAGGTTTTCAGCCATACTCAAACTTGCCATAGAATAGAATGGAAAGTTTACCTGATCTCCATTCTCAGTGGAAACTTCTCGGGGCCCGTTTCTAAGATAGGTGCAGGCAGAGGTCGGAGCCATACCTAGCAATACACCATCAATGTCTATGGTGCGATCACCCCTTTAATCTCTTATCAATTACACTTGGTGATTACAGACAGTCTGGCCGGACGTCAATGCTGCAGGGGGCACATGACACTGTAATCAAAGCTCACAGTTTGAAGGCAGAATTCACGTGGATGATAATCTGCTGTGTCCCACGGGTCTGACACAATCAGAGCTTCATCCACTGCTATATGAAGGCTGCAGTCAGTGCGGCAGATCGGCAGGGGCGCTCTGGGGGGGGTCAGGTCCTCCTTGGGGGGGGGGGGGGGGGAATCAGGGCATTTACCTTTTTTCTCATTCACATCCTGCTCAGTCTCGGGATTGTACAATTCATCGTCTTGATCTGGAGCTTCAGTTAAAATGTCGTCTAATACATTAACTTCACCGTCTGAGGAGGAAGGAGAAGAAAAATGAAGATACAGAAAGTGCTGCAGGAACGATAAACTGGGAGCAATAAAAAGTCCCTGAACAGTCCCAGAACAGTCCCCCTTAAAGGGGTTTTACCACCAGTCACATTGAGGAGAGAAGCTTGGAAATTAAATTATAAACTTTGTCATCATTATTAATAATTCTGTACCATTTTTAGCTGCTCCCTTAGGGCGCGTCCCCACGGCATAGAACAAATACTGGTCGGTTTGTGTGCAGTCCCCACTTCCGCAGGGAGACCACTTTTCTCTGCGATGAGCCTTCCCATTGACATATCCCGTTCGAAAACCGGACGGAAGAACGAACATGTCCAATGTTTTTCGGGTTTTCCATAGCGGCCCTTGTAAAAGTTTGCGGACGTTTTTTTAGACTGTCTGCAAACCGTCTGAAAAACCGGCCGCGGACCGGTGCCGTGGGGACATGGTCTTAGTGATCCATAGAGCACAGCTCGTCTCCAGGGCACACGAGCAGTGATGAGAGCTCCTCAGTCCTGGCCGCACATGCTCAGACATCACTTCTCCTTCCCTGCCTAGTAATCACACACACGCAATGCTGAATATTCAACCCCAGGTACTGTCATTCTAGTCTGTCCTCTGTACTCCTTAGTAATCACACACACTCACTGCTGGTACTGTCATTCCTCTGTACTTCTTAGTAATTAGTCAAATAGTGCAAATAAAATGAAACCTCAATCAGGTCTGTGCATATAGGAAAAAATCCATGACGTTTCCTTTACTAGAAGCGGAAGACTGCCCCTCCGGGACAAGAGGCAACGTCCGCCTGACAGGCCGCCCCCTCCGGGACAAGAGGCAACGTCCGCCCGACAGGCCGCCCCCTCCGGGACAAGAGGCAACGTCCGCCCGACAGGCCGCCCCCTCCGGGACAAGAGGCAAGCCCCCACGGGGCCGCCCCCTCCGGACAAGAGAAACGCCCCGCCCGACAGGCCGCCCCCCCGGACAAGGGGCAACGTCCGCCCGACGGGCCGCCCCTCGGGACAAGAGGCAACGTCCGCCCGCAGGCCGCCCCCCCGGGACAAGAGGAAACGTCCCCCCCGACAGGCCCCCCCCCCGGGGGACAAGAGGCAACGTCCCCCCCGAAGGCCGCCCCCCCCCGGGAAAAGAGGAACGCCCCCCCGACGGGCCGCCCCCCCCGGGGGACAAGAGGAAACTCCCCCGAAGGCCGCCCCCCCCGGACAAGAGGCAACGTCCCCCCACAGGCCCCCCCCCCGGGACAAGAGGCAAACGCCCGCCGACAGGCCGCCCCCCCCCCCGGGAAAAGAGGCAACGTCCGCCGACAGGCCCCCATCCGGGACAATGAGGCTCGTCCACCGACAGGCCAGCCCCCTCCGGGACAAGAGGCAACGTCCGCCCGACAGGCCGCCCCCTCCGGGACAAGAGGCAACGTCCGCCCGACAGGCCGCCCCCTCCGTGTCAAGAGGCAACGTCCGCCTGACAGTCCGCCCCCTCCGGGACAAGAGGCAACGTCCGCCTGACAGGCCGCCCCCTCCGGGACAAGAGGCAACTTCCGCCTGACAGGCCGCCCCCTCCGGGACAAGAGGCAACGTCCGCCTGACAGGCCGCCCCCTCCGGTACAAGAGACAACGTCCGCCTGACAGGCCGCCCCTCCGGGACAAGAGACAACGTCCGCCTCCTCCACGACAAGAGGCAACGTCATCTGACAGCCCCCCCCCCCCCCCACTACAAGAAAAACATCCGCCTGACAGGCCCCCCTCCAGTACTAGAGACAATGTTCGTCTCACAGGTAATTGGCAATACAATTGGTTTCTTTAATCATAATACAATATGATTGGTTACTTCTAAATCAACATTTTCTATGTAAGCAGCGACCTTTACATTATCTTTGTTTTGTTTTACTTATAATTGGCAGCAAATCCCCTGGTTAATCAGAGCCGTTACTAAGGTCTTGATTAAAACAAGGACAACTTATCATTGTTTTGATAATGCAATACTAAAAAAAAAAAACAGGTCGTCTATTGTCAGGCGCATTTGGGGACATCCTGAGGGTCCTGGAGGACTCTGGGAATTAAGCTAACTGTCGCTGTCACAAAACATAAGTGTGCATTATCAGTGATTACAGATTGGAAGGAAAACCCCAAATTCATACTGAAGAACTAAGACGCCGCCGTCGAGGCTGAAACTGGAGACAAGACCAAGGGCAGAACTAATTCCTAAGTCGCCTGCGTCTGTGGATATATGAACAAATAAAACTTTATGAATAACAGAGGAATCGCTTGCCCCTGTACTTTCTCTGACAGACTCTCGTTTCATCAGGAGCAGAAAACGGAGAACAGACGCCACATACGATGCTCCCTCACACAGAAGCAGATGGCCACAGACTCCCCTCAGCTGATGCCCCCCCAACCCCACGGTACAGAGACCGAGGCCCCCCCCCCCCCCCCCCCCGCGGACACGGGCCCCCGCTCCCCTCCTCGGCGGACACGGGCCCCGCGCTCCCCTCCCCGGCGGACACGGGCCCCGCTCTCCTCCTCGGCGGACACGGGCCCGCCGTCTCCTCCCCCGGCGGATACGGGCCCCGCTCTCCCCTCGGCGGATACGGGCCCGCTCCCCTCCCTCGGCGGATAACGGGCCCCGCCCCCCTCCTCGGCGGAACACGGGCCCCGCCTTCTCCCCGGCGGACACGGGCCCCCGCTCTCCTCCTCCGGCGGATACGGGCCCCCGGGTCCCCCCTCCTCGGGGATACGGGCCCGCTCTCCCTCTCCCGGGGGAACGGGCCCCCCTCTCCTCCCCCGGATACGGGGCCCCGCTCTCCTCCTCCTCGGCGGATACGGGCCCCGCTCTCCTCCTCGGCGGATACGGGCCCCGCTCTCCTCCTCGGCGGATACGGGCCCCGCTCTCCTCCTCGGCGGAAAACGGGCCCCCGCTCTCCTCCCCCCCGGAAACGGCCCCGCTCTCCTCCTCGGCGGATACGGGCCCCGCTCCTCTCCTCCTCCTCGGCGGATACGGGCCCCGCTCTCCTCCCCCCCTCCTCGGCGGATACGGGCCCCGCTCTCCTCACCCCCTCCTCGGCGGATACGGGCCCCGCTCTCCTCCCCCCCCTCCTCGGCGGATACGGGCCCCGCTCTCCTCCTCCACTCATCCTCGGCGGAAACGGGCCCCGCTCTCCTCCTCCTCGGCGATACGGGCCCCGCTCTCCTCCCCGGCGGGGTACGGGGCCCCCTTCCCCCTTCCCCGGCGGATACGGGCCCCGCTTTTCCTCCTCCTCGGCGGGGGTAGGGCCCCGCTCCCCCTCCTCCCCCGGGGGGTTTCGGGCCCGCTCTCCCCCTCCTCGGGGGGATACGGGCCCCCCTTCCTCCTCCCCGGTTTTCGGGCCCCCCTCTCCTCCTCCCCCCCTTTTGGCGGAAAACGGGGCCCCCCCTCTCCCCCCTCCCCCCCTCGGCGGTTACGGGCCCCGCTCTCCTCCTCAGTACAGTCATGGCCGCCGCAGCCTTCTCTCACCTTTGCTCTGCTCGCCCCGCTCTGCCTCCATTCCTCGGCCCGACCTCCTCCGCCGCCGCCTCCGCCTGCCCCGGGCCTCTCCGGAGTCCTGGCCGCTGGCGGATGTCACAGTGTCCCCCCCGCCCCGCCGGGCGCCCCGCTCTCCGGCCGTGGCGAAGCAGGTCCCGCGGGGGAGCAGCTCGTCGTGAGGGCCGGGCAGCGCTCTGCGGCTCAGGGTCCGTTCCGCCGCGCCTTCCGCCAGCCTGGCTTTTTTTCTCTCCTTTCCCCCTTTTTGGAAACTCAAAAAAGGGATGAAGCTCCTGCCTCCTTTCGAAAAACAAAACCCACCCCCCGGGGATGACCCGCGCGCCCCAAACAGGCCGAAAGTCCCGGGGGGCGAGGGTGAGGGGCGGCGCTAGGAGGAGGAGGGCTGAGGGAAAAGGCGGGAAACTGAGGGGAAGGGAGAGAGCGAGAGGAGGACGGCGGGAAACTGAGGGAGAGTGAGGAGAGAGACTGAGAGGAGGACGGCGGGAAACTGAGGGGGGAGTGGGAGAGGGTGAGAGGAGGGGGCGGCGGGAAAAAAAGGGAGGAGGGCTGAGAGGAGGACGGCGGGAAACAGGGAGAGAGACTGAGAGGAGGACGGAGGGAAACGGAGAGAGACTGAGAGGAGGACGGCGGGAAAACTGGGGGGAGAGGAGGGGGAGGGTGAGAGGAGGACGGCGGGAAACTGAGGGAGAGAGACTGAGAGGAGGACGGCGGGAAACTGAGGGAGAGAGGCTGAGAGGAGGACGGCGGGAAACTGAGGGAGAGAGACTGAGAGGAGGACTGAGGGAGAGAGACTGAGAGGAGGACTGAGGGAGAGAGCGAGAGGAGGACGGCGGGAAACGGAGGGAAGAGGTGAGAAAGGGGGAAAGGGGGAAAATGAGGGGGAGGCTGAGGGGGGAGGACGGCGGAAACTGAGGGAGAGAGACTGAGAGGAGGACGGAGGGAAACTGAGGGAGAGAGGCTGAGAGGAGGACGGCGGAAACTGAGGGAGCGAGAGGAGAGGAGGACGGCGGAAACTGAGGGAGAGAGACTGAGAGGAGGACGGAGGGAAACTGAGGGAGAGAGACTGAGAGGAGGACGGCGGGGGAGAGAGGCTGAGAGGAGGGAAACTGAGGGAGAGAGGCTGAGAGGAGGACGGAGGGAAACTGAGGGAGAGAGGCTGAGAGGAGGACGGAGGGAAACTGAGGGAGAGAGAAAAAAGAGGAGGAGGCGGGGGGAGGGGAGGCTGAGGAGGGAAACTGAGGGAGAGAGGAGGAGAGGAGGGAAACTGAGGGAGAGAGGCTGAGAGGAGGACGGAGGGAAACTGAGGGAGAGAGGAGGACGGAGGGAAACTGAGGGAGAGAGGAGGACGGAGGGAAACTGAGGGAGAGAGGAGGACGGAGGGAAACTGAGGGAGAGAGGAGGACGGAGGGAAACTGAGGGAGAGAGGAGGACGGAGGGAAACTGGGGGGAGAAAAGGAGGGCGGAGGGGAAACTGAGGGAGAGAGGAGGACGGAGGGAAACTGAGGGAGAGAGGAGGACGGAGGGAAACTGAGGGAGAGAGGGGGGACGGAGGGAAACTTTAGGGGGGAGAGGGGGGACGGAGGGAAAATTTAGGGAGAGGGGGAGGACGGAGGGAAAATGGGGGAAAAGAAGGGGACGGAGGGAAAAATGGGGAGAGAGGGGACGGAGGGGAAAAGAGGGGGGAGAGGAGGACCCGGGGGGAAACTGAGGGAGAGAGGAGGACGGAGGGAAACTGAGGGAGAGAGGAGGACGGAGGGAAAAATGAGGGGGAGAGGAGGGGGGGAGGGGAAATGAGGGGGGAGAGGAGGACGGAGGGAAAAATGAGGGAGAGAGGGAGGGGAGGGAAAAAAAGGGAGGAGGAGGACGGGGGAAATGGGGGGAGAGAGGAGGACGGGGGGGAAAAAATGAAGGGGGAGAGGGGACCCGGGGGGGAAACTGAGGGGGGAGGGGGGGAGGAGGGAAAAAAGAGGGAAGAGGAGGACGGAGGGGAAATTTAGGGAGAGAGGAGGGCGGAGGGGAAAATGAGGGAGAGAGGGGAGGGGGGAAACTGAGGGAGGGGAGGTCGGGGGGAAAAATGAGGGGAGAGGAGGACGGAGGGAAACTGAGGGAGAGAGGAGGCGGGGGAACTGAGGGAGGAAAGGTGAGGGAGGCGGAGGGAAAAAGGGGGAGAGAGGGCTGAGAGGAGGATAGGGAAATTTAGGGGGAGACAGAGGAGGACCCGGGGGAAAAATGAGGGGAGGGCAGGGAGGACGGGGGGGAAACTTTGGGGGGAGAGACAGGGAGGACGGGGGGAAAAAAAAGGGGGGAGAGAAGAGGAGGACGGCGGGAAAGGGGGGAGGGGAGACAGAGGAGGACGGCGGGGAAACTGAGGGAGAGAGACAAAAGGAGGACGGCGGGAAAAATGAGGGGGGAGAGACCCGAGGGAGGACGGCGGGAAACTGAGGGAGAGAGACAGAGGAGGACGGCGGGAAACTGAGGGAGAGAGACAGAGGAGGACGGCGGGAAACTGAGGGAGAGAGACAGAGGAGGACGGCGGGAAACTGAGGGAGAGAGGAGGACGGAGGGAAACTGAGGGAGAGAGGGGAGAGGGGGACGGCGGGAAACGGAGGGAGAGAGGCGGAGAGGAGGACGGCGGAAACTGAGGGAGCGAGAGACAGAGGAGGACGGCGGGAAACCCGAGGGGAGAGACAGGGAGGACGGCGGGAAATGGGGAGAGAGGACAGGGAGGGCGGCGGGAAAATGAGGGAGGGGAACGGGGAGGACGGCGGGGAAAAATGAGGCGGGGGGAGAGAGGAGGAGCGAGCGGGAACTGAAAGGGAGAGGACGAGGGAGGACGGCGGGAAACTGAGGGAGAGAGACAGAGGAGGACGGCGGGAAACTGAGGGAGAGAGACAGAGGAGGACGGCGGGAAACTGAGGGAGAGAGACAGAGGAGGACGGCGGGAAACTGAGGGAGAGAGACAGAGGAGGACGGGGGGGGAGGGGAGAGGCCCGAGGAGGACGGCGGGAAAAATGAGGGAGAGAGAAGGGAGGCGGCGGGAAAAAGAGGGAGAGGACAGGGGGGACGGCGGGAAAAAAGGGGGGAGAGAGAAAGAGGGGGGGACGGGGGAAAAATGAGGGGGAGAGGACAGGGGGGCGGCGGGAAAAAAAGGGAGGAAAAAGAGGAGGACGGCGGGAAACTGAGGGGAAGACAGAGGAGGGCCGGCGGGGGAAAATTTAGGGAGAGAAACAGAGGAGGACGGCGGGAAAATTTAGGGAGGAGGGCAGAGGAGGGGGCGGGAAACTGAGGGAGGAGACAGGGAGGACCCGGGGGGGAAAATGAGGGAGAGAGACGGGGGAGGACGGCGGGAAAAATGAGGGGAAAAGGAAGAGGAGGGCGGCGGGAAATGAGGGAGAGGACAAGGGGGGACGGCGGGAAAATGGGGAGAGAGACGGGAGGACGGCGGGGAAATGAGGGAGGAGACAGGGGGAGGACGGGGGGGGAGAATGAGGGAGAGGGGACAGAGGAGGACGGCGGGAAATGAGGGAGGGGACGAGGGGGGACGGCGGGGAAACTGAGGGAGGGGGAAAGGGCAGAGGGGGGCGGCGGGGAAAATGAGGGGGAAGGCAGAGGAGGAAAGGGGGGAAACTTTAGGGAGAGAGGGAAAAGGAAAGGGCGGGGGAAAACTGAGGGAAAAGAGGGCAGAGGAGGCGGCGGGGAAAAAAGAGGGAGAGAGGGAAAAAGGAGGACGGCGGGAAACTGAGGGAGCGAGTCATAGGAGGACGGCGGGAAACTGAGGGAGAGAGACATAGGAGGACGGCGGGAAACTGAGGGAGAGAGACAGAGGAGGACGGCGGGAAACTGAGGGAGAGAGAAAAAGGGGAACCCCCCCGGGAAAAATGAGGGAGAGGACAGAGGGGGGACGGGGGGAAAAAGAGGGGGGAGAGACAGGGGGACGGCGGGAAAAAGGGGGGAGAGAGGGCATAGGAGGACGGAGGGGAAAGGAGGGAAAGAGACAGGGAGGAGGCGGGGGGGAAAAAAAGGGAGAGAACCCGGGAGGACGGCGGGAAAAATGAGGGGGAGAGACAGAGGGGGGACGGAGGGGGAAAATGGGGGGGAGAGAGAGGAGGACGGAGGGAAACTGAGGGAGAGAGACAGAGGAGGACGGAGGGAAACTGAGGGAGAGAGACAGAGGAGGACGGAGGGAAACTGAGGGAGAGAGACAGAGGAGGACGGAGGGAAACTGAGGGAGAGAGACAGAGGAGGACGGAGGGAAACTGAGGGGAGAGAGACAGGGGGAGGACAGAGGGAAATGAGGGGGGAGGACTGAGGGGGAGGGGCAGAGGGAAAATTTGGGAAAAAATGAGGGGGGGGAGAGGGGGAAAAGGGTGGGAGAGTGAGGGGAGGATGAGAAGAAGGGAGAGAGAGGAGAGGACGTCGAGAGGAGGATGGCGGGAAACTGAGGGGAGGATTAGGAGAAGAAGGGAGAGAGAGGAGAGGACGACGGGAAACTGAGGGGAGGATGAGAAGATGGGAGAGCGAGAGGAGGACGGTGGGAAAGTGAGGGGAGGATGAGAAGAAGGGAGAGCGAGAGGAGGACGGCGGGAAAGTGAGGGAGAGTGAGAGGGGAAGGATGGTGAGAGGAGGATGAGGGGAAGGATCGAGAGGAGGATGGAGGGAAACTGAGGGAAAGATGAGAAGAAGGGAGAGCGCGAGAGGAGGACGGCGGGAAACTGAGGGGTGGATGTGGAGAAGAAGGGAGAGAGCGAGAGGAGGATGGTGGGAAACGGGTGGATGAGGAGAAGAAGGGAGAGAGCGAGAGGAGAACGGCGGGAAACGGAAAGATGAGGAGAAGAAGGGAGAGCGAGAGGAGGACGGCGGGAAACAGGGAAAGATGAGAAGGATGGAGAGGAGGACGGTGGGAAACTGAGGGAAAGAGAAGGATGGAAAGAGAGGACGGCGGGAAATGAGGGGAAGGGTAAGGGAAGGATAGGGAGGAGACGGAGGGGGGAAAATGGGGGGGGTGGGGGGGGAAGGTGGAGAGAAAGGGGGACGGAGGGGAAAAAGAGGGGGGGATGACGAGAAGGGGTTTGGGGAGGGGCGAGAGGAAGACAGCGGGAAAAAATGAGGGGGAAGGGGTGAGAAAGAAGGGGGGGGGGGGGGGGGGGTTGGGGCGAGAGGAGGACGGCGGGAAACTGAGGTGAGGAGAAGAAGGGAGAGAGAGCGAGAGGAAGACGGCGGGAAACTGAGGGAAGGATGGAGCGACAGTGAGGGGAGGAAGTGGAGAAGGGAGAGCGAGAGGAGGACGGCAGGAAACAGAGGAAGGATGGAGGGGAAGAGGACGGAAAGGAAAACTGGGGAAAGGGTGGGAGAAGAAAGGGGGAGAGCGAAAAGGGGGGACGGGGGGGAAAATGAGGGGTTGGGGTTTTTAGGAAAAAAAAGAAGGGAGAGAGCGAGAGGAAGGGCGGCGGGGGAAAAGGAAGGGTGAGGAGAAGGGAAACGGTGGGGGGACGGAGGAAACTGAGGGGGGGATGAGGGAAAAGGGGAGAGGGAAAAGGGAAAACGGCGGGAAACTGAGGGGAGGACGAGAGAAAAAATGAGAGGAGGACGAGGGAAAGGATGGAGAGAACGAGAGCAGGACGGCGGGAAAAGGCGGAACTGAGGGAGAGTGAGGCGAAGGGAGAGAGCGAGAGAAGGACGAGGAGGAGAAGAATGGATGATGAAGAGAGCGAGGACGGAGGGGAAAGGGGGGAAAATGGGAAAGGATTGAGGAGAAGAAAGGGGGAGAAACGAGAGGGGACGAAGGGGGATGAGGAAAAAGAAGGAGGTCGGAAAGGGGAAAAAGGGGGGAAACTGGAAAAGGGGGGATTTAGCGGGGAAAGGGCCCAGGAGAGAACGGGGGAGGGCCGAGGAGGAAAAGGGGAGGGCCGAGGGGGGTCGAGGAGGAACGAGGGGGACGAGGGGGAGAAAAGGGGAGGCCTTAGGGGACAAGAGGGAAAAGCGGGGGAGAAAATTTAAAGGGAAAAGGGTGAAGAGAGAAAGAGGAGGGAACAAGGGGAAGGCTGCGTGAATTAAAAAGTTTTTAGGGCGCTTTCCCCAAAAGGCATGGACAAATAAAAGGCGGGTGAGGGAGAAAAAGGCCCCCCCCCCACCCATTGGAAACACATCTTCGTTCCCAAACCGGACGGAAGATTGTTTTTTCTTTACAAGTTTTGGCCGTGGCAAAAACCCTTGACGGCCCAAAAACCGTGCATTGGGGATGCTGCAAAGGGTTTTTTCCCTTTGAGCACAAATTTTGTCTTTTCGGGGGGGGTTTTTTAGGCGGTTTTGAAAAAAACCCCAAAAAAACCCGGCCCAAAAACCCCTGCGTGGGGACATGGCCCTTTTTGGGGGATTGAAGCATTTTAGATTGCTGGCTCCAGCAATTTTTTCAAAATTGTCTCCCCTTTTAATTTTTTAAATTTTTTAAAATTTTGTCTTGGGGGAAAAATTTTTGGTCCCAAAATTCTTTAAAAGTTCAAGGTTTAAAGGGGAAATGGGTCATCGTTCTTTACAGTAATTTTATTCATGCACCAGTATTCGATGTTGGAGTTCAGGGATCCCTGTTTTTTCTCCACGATAAAGGAGCCTGTGGCAGTCTACGAGGAATTTTGCCGTAAAGGGCCCCCAGTTTAGATTTTCTTTTTGTGATAGGGGCATCTCGGGCTCAGAAGGGATTGGAAATTTTCCTGCTGTGAGAAAGAGAAGGTCCAGGGGAAAAAGTCAAAGGGGCCCTTGTTGGGGCTCTGGTTTTTTAAGGGTTTTTTCCCGTAGCGCATCAAAGTCATCTGTGGCATTAGAACAAGGTTTTGGCAGCACCTGGAGGTTAGAATTCAGAATGTTCTGTGGACTTAGTTACTGGAATGCAATTAGAGAAACGGTGCTGCCCCCAAAATTTCAGGAATTGGCGAGAAGGGCCCCCAAACGCGGGGCTTGGCGAGAAGCCCCAAAGCGGGGACTTGGGGGCAAAAACCCCAAGCGCGGGACTTGGCGGCAAGACCCCAAGCGCGGGACTTGGCGGCAAGACCCCAAGCGCGGGACTTGGCGGCAAGACCCCAAGCGCGGGACTTTGGCCGGGAAGGGCCCCAAGCGCGGGGCTTGGGGCAAGCCCCCAAACGCGGGACTTTGGGGGCAAAGACCCCGCGGGGACTTGGCGGGAAGAAACCCCAAGGGGGGGAATTGGGGGGAAGACCCCCCGCGCGGGACTTGGGGGGAAAGACCCCACGTGGGGGGGGCTTGGTGGCAAGGAAAAACTCGATTTTTCCGGGGGCCTGACTTTATTTCAAGGGGCGGTTCAGAAGAGAAAAGCCCGGGTGGATAAAAAAATCAAAAGTTTTTTTTAAAAAAAACAAAAAAATCGGATTTTTTTTATTTTTAAAAGGATTTTTTTCAAAAAAACTGCTTTTTGGGGGAAAAATTTTTACCATCCAAAAGGGGTTTTCCATCTTTAGATTAAAATGAGTTTTTTAAAATCGTAGAATAAAGGTTTTATATGTGTAACATTTTCCAAAGCCAAAGTTTCAGAGGTTTCTGGGAGGATTATTTGGGGAGGGTTTTTCTCCTTTTAATTTTCACAGCGCTCCCCCTTTTACGCAGTTTTCAAAACTGAAATTTTACTCCGCAAGGGGCCCAGCTCTTTTCCAAACAAAAAAGTTCAACATGAACGAGTTGAGAATAAGACCTTAATCCTATTGTTCTACAAACCATGAATTTCAGAACAACCCCTTCAGTGCCGTCCCAAAAAGTTAGGAAAAAGTTTTGATTGTTTGGAGGGTGGAATAGATCTCACAACACAAGAAGAATGTGAAACTAAGTGTAGGAGGAGGAAGGGGAAGCAGAAAAAGAAAATAAAAGGGGAAAATTTGAGCACAATAAAGCCCGCATAGCCAAAAGACAAGTCGATCTGTTTGTGTGTTGATCTGAGGTTTTTTTTACTTTCCCTTTTTTTTTTAATTTGGGAAAAAAAGGGGTAAAAGAGACCGGGTTTTGGGAAAAATTTTAATTTATGCTCCTTCGCCTATCGGTTGTAAGGGTTGCGCCCCGGGGCGGTCCCCGGACCCCGGGTGCACCCCTGTCCCCCGGGCAGGTCCCCGGGGGGAAGGGGGCCGC
>JAODAL010017520.1:0-77504 GCA_025379985.1 Phyllomedusa bahiana
GTTTCCCGGCTTCCGGTCTTAGTACGCTTGGTTTTGTACAGTCGGGCTGCACTGATCACTTCCTGTGACGTGTGTCCCTTCTGAACAATTCATCTCGTTGGTTGGTTCTCCCTTACAACGCCATTTGCGGTTTTTGGAACGCAGGATCCCTTGCGTCCACTTCCGGTTGTTGGCCGGACGGGTTTCATGTGGTTGCCATGATAGAAGCGCATGAACCACAGGCATGGCATCTCAGGTGTGTATAATAATTTTACATTTTCTTTTGTGTATTAGAAATGTTGGTGCACTATAAAAGGGTGTTAACACCTTGGCTACCCAGCTATGACTAAGGGCTGAATCGAGCCCGAAACGCGTCAGCTGACCACCCCTCTGATCCTTTAGTGTGTGCACACGGTTATTTTGTGTGGCTCGTTTGTGGCTGTTTTACGGAATTTCTACAATAAATTTTTGATATTTTATCTACAACTTTTGCTGGTGCTCATCCATCTTTTCTATTGGACTTCATGCATGCAGCGTGTCATGAGCGCGGAGTGAAGCACAGCATCAATACAAGTCTATGTGATTTATCATAACAAG
Organism: Phyllomedusa bahiana; assembly: GCA_025379985.1. NCBI lineage: Eukaryota > Metazoa > Chordata > Amphibia > Anura > Hylidae > Phyllomedusa > Phyllomedusa bahiana. The sequence goes on from JAODAL010017520.1 coordinate 577, forward strand.
GTGAGCTGCCTATCTCCTCTATAATTTCAACACGGCCTGGTTTCTATGGGCACGTGATGCCACCAGAGGACCTTGGGGGAAAGAACCCTGCACTATCCCTGCGGTTTTGAAGAGCGTGCGCTGAGTCTGAGAGCCACCGTTACCACTAGAAACATCCACCCAGCTCACTCAGTGAGCTGTCACAGAGATATAGCCGTGCTTACTAGTCCATGTGTTGGTGGTCAGATGGACTTTACCGGACACAGATGCAGACAACGCGCTTAAAAATTTAGATAACACGTGGCTGGCCAGGGCAGGGACGGCTTTTCTGGAAAAGAAATGCCTGCTCAGCATCTGGTATTGGGGGCAGGCAAGGGCCATGACGTGGTGGAACTCATCTGTGTCCACCAGTCGGAAAGGCAACATTTCCAAGGCCAAAAGCCTGGCAATGCTGACATTCAGGCCTTTGGCTTTGGAATGGTTTGGGTTAAAGTGTTTCTTCTGCTCCCAAACCTGGTAGACAGAAGGCTGGCTGCTAGACTGGCCGCTGTACGGTGTTCAGGTCGTCAAACTGGTGGAAGGAGAAGAATGGGTCTCTGGTGGTGCTGGTGGCACTCGGGGCGACGGTGGAGGCTGAAGCGGAGGCTGATCCTTGATCATGACTCTGAGAGACATGGGCAGCTGAGGAACGCTTGGTGGTGGCAGAGGAGGAGGAGGCAGAGACAGAGGGTGTGACAGTGGTTGGAAGCCCGGCATCGGTGTGGCCTTTTTTGGCCAAGTGTTCCCTCCATTTCAACTCATGCATTCTCTGCATGTGACTAGACATGTTGGTGGTGGTTAAACACCTAAGATTCTTCCCTCTACTGATGTCTTTACGGCAAAGGCGGCATATGACATCGCTGGGTGAATCAGAGGCTTGCTCGAAAAAGGCCCAGGCTTGAGAGGTCCTGGACCTTTTCAACGGCGATAAGCGGTGTTTCCGCTGATCGTGGCTGGCAGAATAATCTCAGCAGATTTGTGCGACTGCCCTCTCCCTTTTTGAGGCGGGAGCCGCACTGACACTACCTCATCGTCTTCCTCCTCGTCCAGTGATGAAGCGCTCGCAAGCAAATTCTGCTGAAAAGACCACGTTGGATCCGCAATGTCGTCATCATCATCATCAACACAGGTGACTTCCTCGTCCTGACATTCTGCATCCTGGAGCTGCGGGCTACAAGCAACAGGCACTGCAAGGCGTTGCCGACCGCCCGGTATTTTTGCTGATTGACCGGCTTCCTTCTCCTCCTCTGACGGCATCAGCGATTGGGCGTCAGAGCAGACAAAATCCTCCTCCTCTTTGGCCTCTTGATCTTTGGAAATGTCTTCTGACCCCAGCCGCATTTGTCATCAAAGAGGTCTTCAGAAAATGGATTATCCACAGTGGTGGGTACATGAGTTGACATTTGGGCTGCCTTCGCTTCATGTTGGACGGATGCTGATGATGCTGATGACGACATTTGTGGCCGTGACTGGGAGGACGAGGAGGTAAGACTGCTGGATGCCGGTTGCATTAACCACTGAAGAACAGATTGGGCTGTTCATTACTGAGATTCACAGGGCCCTGACACAGTGATGACAGGCCTGACGGTCCTGCAACCGACGATCCGCTGGCTTGCGTGTTGTCGCCAGCACTGGAAGGAGCACCTTCTCTCATACCTCTACCTCCATGTCCTACACCCCTCTTTGCTCGCTTACCACCTGCATTTTGCTCCATGTTCAGAAAGATAAAAATTTAAGAAGGTATGGAAGAGTTTTTGACAGTGTCTTATTCAAAGACGGCAAATTACAGCTATTCTTAAATCCCTCTAATTTCCTACAGCCAACTAGGATTAGAAACTGAAATGTTTCTAGCGAATACCTGTGAAATGCAGTATGGTGGAAGAACCGTAAGACAAAATCAACAGTGTTCTTCCTTCAGTCCCAGTAGGACTAGAAATTGATAGTTTTCAACAAACTATCATACAACTGAGCTATCTGCGCCAAACTGAGATTCACTGAGCGCAATAAAAATATTCAGAAGTTACACGGATGAAAAATTGCATTTTTTGCAGCAATGACAAACGAGAACAGTTACTAGAAAATTTTTCTATCAAAATTGTCGTACAACGTGGCTATTTGAAAAAAAACTAGGGCCGCACCACATGCAATACAGCTATTTAAAAGTTATACGGATAACAAACGGTGTTTTTTGCACCAATGAAATACACCAACAGTAACTACAAAATTTCTATATCCTAATATAAGTACAAGGTGGGTCTTTGAACAAAACTGGGCTGCGCCAAAGAGGAAAACATCTATGGAAAATTTATACGGATAATAAAAGGTGGGTTTTGCACCAATGGAATATACCTGCAGTTACTACCAAATTTCTGTATCCTAATATAAGTACAAGGGGGCTTTGAACAGAATGTTGCGCCAAGGTGGAAACACTATTTATTTTACGGAAAAAAAGGGGGTTTTGCACCTATGAAATACCCTGCAGTTATAGCAATTTCTGTATCTAATATAAGTACAAGGTGGCTATTTGAAAAAAAACTGGGGCGAACCAAAGTGAAAAACACCTATTTAAAATATATATGGATAATAAAAGGTGGGTTTTGCACCAATGAAATACAACAGCAGTTACTAAAAAAATTCTGTATCCTAATGTAAGTACAAGGTGGGTCTTTGAACAAAACTGGGCTACACAAAGTAAAAGGTTCAATTTATCCTCAGGTGCGAGGTGTGCTGGCCAAAAACTGGTAAAAAAAAAAAGCCATTTCAATGAAGGTTCAAAGCAGATTCTGGGCTGCACAACATACACTCTCCTTTCAAAAGCCTGCCTGCCTGCCTGTCTGTGTTCGCCCGGACTGGTATAGTAAAGGCACAAAATTTCCTCATGTTGACGGGACCATTTTTACTGGGTCAAGTGGGCTTTATCCACATGCAAGGGCTCTTCAGCGGACAACAGTAGAGGATGCAGTGGAGGCCTTTGGAATACAGGAGCAAGATGGGGTAAACTGGTTCACGTTCTTGATGGAGCTTTTCTTACTTCTCAGAAAAACACACATAAATACGAGTAGCCAAGTGGATAAAGTTACTCAGTGAGGACTCAAGGTCCTGTGTGGCCACTAAGTGCTTTATTCTGCTGCAAAGACCTTTCTTGATTATGACCCTTAGGGCTACTTCATTACAGGATCATTTCGAGTCAAGGGTGTGGAATTGCACTGCGTATTCTCCGACAGAGGAGGCTCCTTGACTCAGGTTCAAGAGTACGGTTTCATCTCTGTCCCACTGGGAGTGGCCCATTGCAGGGCTTTCCCAGAGAGAAGGCTGAACACAAACGCACTCCTTGGACTGTTTGATCGGGAACTGCTTCGCCATCAATTCTACGTGCATGGAGCTCTTTGTAATGAACCCGCAGACTTTAGGGTCCCCATCAAACTTTGTTGGCATAGACAACCGTAGCTTGGGGCTGACGGGCATCACTGGAGCCGCAGATGCAGAGTCAGCCACAAGTGAAGGCTATTGCTGCAGCTGGGTGGTGAGGAGCATCATGGCAGTCAGTTGGTTTAACTGCTGCACCTGCTGAGAAATTTGCTGGGACTGCTGAGCTACGATGGTGGTGAAGTCTGATATGCTTGGCAGAAGCTTGGTGGGATCTATAGCCGGAACCAACTGTAACGGCCAGGAGTAGTGGATCCAATTAACCGCCGCAGGTGATGGTATAAGCTGCACCAGAGGTCGTTGGTTTTCACCAGAGCCAGTCACAAGGCAGGATGGACTTGCTGTGGCAGGCGACAATGGTTTGTGGTTGAGGGATGGAGGAAAATGGAATTGCTAGACAGAAAGCACAGTAACAGCTATAAAGAGGCTTTCTCGCGTAGGCTAGGGCACTATGAGTCCGGTGGGGAGGTCAAGGGCAGGCTGGTTAATATAGGAACAGTGCCCAGCAATGTTAACTTAAATTTCACAAAACCAGTGCACGCGCCCCCCTAGGGAAGGGGGCTGTGCACGACGGCCAGTATAGACAGCGCAGGAAGCGAGTAGAGGTAAGTTACTACTGTTGGGACCAGTAACATGTGGGTTGCAGCGCCGCTCACAAGTACAGCTGGACTACAGGTGCGCCACGACCCGGTGTTAGAATTACGGGGGCACACATAACATATTGTACATGACTGCACATGTCTCTTACACTCTGCCTCTTTCTCTACTTTTATCCATAAAAATCAGCCATATGCCTGAAATGTCCTGGGGCCACCAGGGCTTTCCTCTGCTCCCCTCTGGGCCTGCCCAAGCATGGAGACCAGAGCCTGTAATAACCAATAAAGGAAAGTGCTGATAGTTCCTGAGCTCTGCACTGGTGGCCGTCCCCAGCAATCTTCACCCAGAGACACAGGCCAGAGAGTCAGAGGCCGAAAACCAGCAGCCGTTGCGCAGCAATATAAATCCTGAATGTTACCACCCATTATGCTATATGGTATAGTGTCTACATAATACCGCCATGTGGAGGGCACACCATATAGCAGGATAATGATACAACACATATACACTACATGGGACAAAGTATGTGCCCCCTGCCAGTCACAGTCCTGAATTCACACTGGGCTGTGGAGTGAGCGGGGGCAGCGTGTGGACTGGACAGGGGCTGGATCTCCCCGGTAACTGGGAATAATATATCAGCCCCATGTACATGAGAAATCAGCAGATACAATTGCTGTAATAATGTCCCCGGAGGAGCTGTCACCATTGGGACTGGTTTATCCCCTGATCTGTTATACAGGTCACAGCACAGGAGTATAAATGGCGCTCGTCTCCCATCAATATGGCGCATGTATCATCTCTATAATGCAGGGGACACATCTGATCAATGTCCCAATGTGTCCCCATGTGCTGCGCCCCCTCCCCGCTCTCTGATAAGACTCCATATACAATAGTGGAAGAGTCAGAATAATAGCGGAGATGACATTTCCTACAACCTCCATCTCATGACATAGAGAGAAGTGATCTGAGGAGACATCAGACATTAGTGGAGACGTCACAGATCAAGGTGCCGGCAGCAGTTTATCTCATAGACAGAACAATGGAGCAGAACATAGAAGAGAATCCATTTCTCCCTTGTCCCCACAGGTCTCCGTCCTGTACACATCTCTTATACTCACTGTAATTCCTCTATCCTGCAGCCCGGACTGGACAGAGCTTCCATCAAGTCACTGAAGTGAGGACCAGACAGATGGTTATGAGACAGGTCAAGTATCTTCAGGGACTGGTTATTCCTTATTCCAGATGCCAACTGTTTGCAGGACGTGTTGGGTAGATAATTACCAGCCAATCTGTAAGAATAAGAAGATGAGATGTGGGTGACGTGTCCACAGAGCGTTAGTATAACCCTGTAGACATTAAGGTGCAGGCGCCAGCTCCGTACAATGGGGTGGCCATCTTTATACAGAACAGGGTTGGACACATGAAGGTGGAGGAGACATCAGCAGCCGGTGTCTGCACAGGTATGAAGTGCATTAGAGGAGTATGGCGGGCACCACTGGATGAATGAGGGGCGATACAAGGAAGGGGGCAGATTCGGGGATGGGGCAGGGAGTGTTTAGGAGTCGGACGATACCTGAAACTGTTGATGTTGGGAATAATGTGATTGTCCAGGGAGCTGCTCCCAACCAATGGCCGGGGAGGCAAAGGGGCCCTGGTGTCGGCTCACACAGGATTTTGGAGTTATGGCTCCATACACTGGCAGGAAAATCCCTGTGCTCATCCTCCGACCACTGAACAGGACAATGTGGAGGCGAGAACTCCAGGGTCACCTTTCCTCTGAGATACCAGTCGGCCGATGGCTGTGAGCTCTTATTCCTCCAGATTTGTCCATCTCTCCTTCATGTCTGTGGTGTCGCCCCCGACCATCATTATAGCGGCCCCATCACAGCTTTACATGTGGAATCACAGAGCAGTAATGACTGATCTCAGCCATCACCATGGGGGTCACCCATAACATTTCTGCTACATGTGAATATTGCCAATTCCATAGGATGAAAAACGGTAGTGATGGCACAATATAGGAGGGGGGGGGGGTGGCTCTCTGATACTTGTTTCTTTGCATCTGTGACCATTCTGTTTCCTATGTCTGAATAAGAGCTTTTCTTCACTATTAAGGAGCGCGCTGATTTGCTATTACAGGCTCCAGTCACACAGTTTTACCCCAACACTGTGTGACACATAGCGTCAGACTTAGGTAACTAGGGGCCTCCAGTGGAGATGATTCTGGGCACCACCAGTGGAGATGATTCTAGAGATCACCAGTGGAGATGATTCTAGGGATCACCAGTGGAGATGATTCGGGGGTCACCAGTGGAGATCATTCAAGGGGTCAACAGTGGAGATCATTCTAGGGATTACCTGTGGAGATGATTCTTGAAGCCACCAGTGGAGATCATTCTAGGGATTACCTGTGAAGTTGATTCTTGAAGCCACCAGTGGAGATGATTCTAGGGGTCACCAGCGGAGATGATTCTAGGGATCACCAGTGGAGCTGATTATTGGGGCCACCAGTGGAGATGATTCTAGGGATCACCAGTGGAGATGATTCTGGGTGTCACCAATGGAGATGATTCTAGGGGTCAACAGTGGAGATCATTCTAGGGATCATTAGTGGAGATGATTCTAGGGGTCACCAGTGGAGATAATTCTAGGGATCACCAGTGGAGATGATTCTGGGTGTCACCAATGGAGATGATTCTAGGGGTCACAAGTGGAAATTATTCTTGGGGCCACCAGTGGAGATGATTCTTGAGGCCACCAGTGGAGATGAATCTAGGGGTTACCAGTGAAGATGATTCTTGAGGCCACCAGTGGAGATGATTCTAGGGGTCACCAGTGGAGATGATTCTTGGGGACACCTCAGGAGTTGGTTCTGGGGCCACCCTACAGCTACTGTACATGACTGCACATGTCTCTTGCACTCTGCCTCTCTTTGTCATTTACCCCTAACAACAAGCCCAGGCCCAATATGCTGGGGCGCAGCAATATAAATACTGAATGCTACCACACATCTTGCTATATGGTATAGTGTCTACATAATCAAAATCCATACCACAAATGTACAAAATGTGGCACGTATATGGATACGTTTTCTGGACCGCAATGACATACCCTATTGTTTCTATTGACTTTTAAATGCATAAAACGGATCATGAAATGGCATGCCCCTTCTCTGTACGGATCCGTTAAACACAATACAATAACGTTTGTAAGATACGTAGCGTCTGAACGGTGATAGACATTTTAAATTGAAATAAATGAAAACTGAATGGGACATTGTTATATACGTATTTACGTACATATATCGGTATGTAATACTCAAATACATATTTCACAAACGCAGTGTGAACATACCCTGACACCTCGCGGTTGCTAGGCAGACAAAGCAAAAGTAGGCAACAGCAAAGAACACATAGAACAGTAATAAAAGCATCACATCTCTCCCCTTCTTCTAAAAGAAAAAAATTAGATAAAAAAGTGCAACCATTAAAAATAGACAATAACTCAAATGTCCAGATTGACAGGCAAGTTTTACTGCAGAACATGATCCACTAGGTGAGTTGGTGGCCTTGAACTCGTTTTTGCCGGATAGCGCTGAGACATCTAGTTATCAAATAAAGCCTGTGAATGGAGGGTTGGAGGGGGGGGGGGGGTCGTGGCTTGCTGCCGAAGAAGATGGCCGTATGAGCTCTGCTCTCCTGAGCACCACTGTCTAATCTGGGGGCAATCCCGGTCCATCCTGGCGAGGGGACGAAAAAACAAGACCCCAGCCACAGGAAAGACATCAAGGAACCAGGGGAGCTCGTTTGGGCCGTTGATTAAATACCTGCATAGGGTACCGCCGCCTCCCTGCTCTCCGCGGCCTGCAGCGGGGACTGCACCAGCAGCAGCGGGATTGACCGGACCTCTGCACCAGCACATACCTCTGTCTGGGGACTCCGGCTACTTGCATACAGACAGCGGCGGGTCGCAACCTCCGCAGCTGTTCACCGGGCTACAGCTATCGCCGTAAGTGATTTCCTCACTGCCACGTGGGATCCCGGAAGTGCCGCCATCATCAGCCGCGCAGCGCAGTTCCAGGCCTTTACTGCCGGCGGAGTGCTCTGGGCGCCCTACGGCCCTGCATCTTGTGCCGTATTGGCTCTCCACATGTGCACCCTCGGGGGACCAGTAGAGCGGAACTCTGGGCACAATGCCGCAGCCACAACCAGGTACTGTGCCCTGCTCTGAGAACCTCACCCCGCCTGGGGTCCCTCCCGCACGGCCTGCGAAGCACACAGCACAGGAGTCTCCCTTCCTCCCTCCTCAGCTCTCCCCTCACACAAGCTTCCCACAGAGCTGTCTCAGCAACAGGGACCTGATTGGGTCTCAGGGGCTGACATCATTGGGGTCCCTACAGCTTTTCAGCCCATGGAAGCGCAGAGTGCTCCCTTCTCCACCTTTAAAGTGCGGTGGCCTGTTACCCCTGCGGCAGGGATCTAAAGCGGACGCTCTCCGGTCCATAGAGGACACCCAACCCGTGGCTCTTATCTCACAATCTTGCATTTGCCACAGCGGCTCTTTGTTAGCCACTCCTTCTCTTTCACCTGTCCAGGTGCTCTCTCCTGCAATAGTGACCTCACTGCCCTCGAAGGGACGTAAAAGTATTTCCACCTTGTCGCCTCATGCTGCTGCCTGGGCAATCCCGCACGATACTGGGGAGGTTCATTCAAATGATGAAACTGCTCCCTTGGACAACTGGGTCTCATCTCCTGAATCTATGGACGAGGCTAGTGGCGCTGCTGAACCTCCCCTGTCCAGTACACCTGACTGGAAATCATATCTCACATCTCTCCCCACTAAGGAGGACTTTAAACAATTAATTGCTGAAGTCAAAGCTTGTAGGGTCGAGATTGCCGCAGTCAGGCGAGATTTACGTCAATTAGCCGGTAGGGTGGACACTCTTGAAACAGCGCACGATGATACCCGCCGCTATGTCTCTGATATGCAGCTCGCTATGGCGTCACAAGCTAAACTACTGCGTGAGACCAACAAACATCTGGAGGATCTAGACAACAGGGGCAGACGGAATAATATAAGAGTTAGGGGCCTCCCGGAAGCTGCAGGAGATGAGGATTTATACCAGATGCTGGAGACCATATTTAATGGACTGCTGGGTGAGCCTTCTACTCATAACATCAAACTGGACCGTGCTCATCGGGCCCTTAAACCGAAGGGTCCAGCCTCCCGCCCCACGGATGTTATCTGTTGTGTCCACGATTTCTAGCTGAAGGAAAAGATTATCGCCAAAGCCAGATTATTGCGCACAGTGGAACATCAGGGAATCCATCTTCAGATATTCCCAGACCTCTCTTGGATTACTCTGCAGAAAAGGAGACATCTGCGGCCTCTATTGGATATTTTGAAAGATCGTAATATTGCATATCGGTGGGCAGGGCCGGGACAAGACATTATGGTGCCCTAGGCAAATTGGTCAAATGGCGCCCCTCCCCCCCCCCCATTATAGAAAAAATCTTAAAGGTTCAAATGCCACCCCCTTGCTATCTTACAAAAGAAAAAAAGTTACACATAATTGGTATCCAATCTATTAACATATAACATCATTCATCCCATATGCTCAACATTGTAATAGAAAAAAAATTATTTTATGCTTTTGGGTTTTTGGTCATTTGACATCCTCTAAAATTAAAGAAAAGTGACCAAAAAGTCACAGGTATGCCAAAACGGTGCCAATGAAACGTACACATCAACCTGCAAAAAATGCTCCCTCACTCAAGTCCCCAGAGGGATGAACAAAAAAGTTATTGGCTGAAAATTTAAAGAGTAGATGTTTGGGGTTTTTATGGTACTAAAACATGATTATAACCCTACCTATTTGGTATTGTTGGACTTGAATCAACCTGCACAATACAGAGAACACATTATTTATACCAGTGAATGCCATAGAGATAAAAAAAAAAAAACCCGGCAAACATGGCGTAAGTAGTTTTTATAACATTTTGCCCCACTTAGCATTTTTTTGTGGTTTCCCAGAATATTCTATAGTATAGTGAATGACACCACTAGAAAGTTCATCTTGTACCGCAAAATAAAAGCCCTCATATGTCTATGTAGATGTAAAAATAAAAAAACTTATGGGGGGGGGGGATTCAAAGAGCCATATTATTATGACCGGTTGTCAGGAAGCGGTTAAAAGTATTTATTTTCCGCGGCGGAATAGGAGGCAGCAGCAAGTGCCGTGATGGCGAACCTTTTAGAGAACGGGTGCCCAAACTTCAACCCAAAACCTACTTATTCTTCACAAAGTGCCAACAGACAAATGTAACCTGAATACTGAGGTGATGTCTCTGTTACCCATAGCAACTGACCCGAGTGCAGCTTTTATTTTATTTTTTTAGTGCAGTAGAAGAAATAATAGCTGAGCTCTTATTGGTTCCTATGGGCTGATTGGTTGCTATGGGTAACAAAAACAGACTATTAGACGTTAGAGAGTATTTATGTTATATGCACATGTGTGAGTGTATACCGTATATTGATCTAATGCATGTATATTTTATACATATATACACACACACACCCGCTCGGACTTTCACTTTCCTCCGTTTGCTCGTAGTCGGAGGAGGAAGTGATTTGAATGTTCCTCTGCCGCCCACCTTCTCTCACATGCCGGAGAAGAGATGAAGGGGCGGCACCTGGAAGGATGACAGTCACATAGCATCATCAGCCTGCCGTGCGCTGCTGAGAGAAGTTTCACATATTAAAGTGCGCCCCCTTTCTTCCTGGCAGAGGTGGCGCCCTAGGCGATAGCCTACCTCTGCCTAGCCATTGTCCCGTCCCTGTCGGTGGGGGTTCCCTTTTGCTCTCTTAGTAACGAAAAACGGACGCTCTGCAGTACTTCGAGATTATGAGGATCTCCCAGATTTTTGCACTACTCTGGACATTCCTGTGACTGATTTGTCTAACTGGGATCCTGTTGTTCCGCCCCCGGCTCCGGCCCCAGATTGGCAACGTGCTCACTCTCAACAAAAAAGACGCCGTCCTCGAGACCCCTCAATGTCTCCTCCGCGTCGTCCTGCTCTCACAGGGACCTGATTTTTGGACAAGAGGGGGGATGATGGAGTTCCCTTCTGGTTTTGCTCTCTTTGTGTCATACTGAGTGTATGGCGATAATTACTCTTATGTCTATTGCTCTTAGTTAGAGTTTTTCTCCTCTCAGGTTGCTGGAGATTATGTTAATTTTACTTAATTGTTAATTTGCTATGTTCTCTCTCTTTTAGGGTTATAGTTCTTCCCCTTAGCTATATTACTTTTAGTGAGGGATTGCCCCCTCATATATAGGCAATATGCAAGGCTTCTTGCATTTGTAGTTTAATATCAGTGATTGCTCTTGAGTTCCATCTGACTTTTTTCAGTTAACTTCAATTGCATTTTGCTGCCCCCAGTGGCTGTTACTGATATTTGTGATAGATTTATTTCATATTGGTCTTAGAGTTTTCTAGTTTAGATATTCTAGTACTCCTTGCCTCCCCGGAACTCATATAGTTCTGGTGTTTGTTAGATGACAAGTATACGATGTTATTTGTTGTTTTTTCTTGTCTTGTGTTTCCCTTCCCCAATTTTTTTACACAGATGCTTTTGAACATTTCAGATCTTTCACCCTTCTAGGAATGGTATTTTACCCTAAATCTTCTAATTTGCAATCCAACTATATAGCTGGTCTGCCTGTTAATTATCCCAATGGTTAAGATAAGGTCACTTAATGTCAAGGGTCTAAACTCTAATACCAAAAGACGGCTTTTGCTTACTGAACTTAGACAGGACCCGGCGGATATTGTCTTTTTACAAGATACCCATTTCAATAAAGAAGGGAATTTCAATTTTGTTAAGCATTTATATTCTGTACAATATGTGGCGTCTCAGGACAGGAAGAAAGGCTGGGGTCGCTATCCTCATTTCTAGATCCTGCCCTATACAGATTCATACTGCATTTTTTGATCCTGGGGGTCGGTTTTTAATTTTAGAGGGGGTCCTGACTGATACGCCTATCACTTTATGTAACCGTATTTACCCAACACTGGGAAGTTGTTCTTCCTTAAACGGCTCCTGCTTCGCCTCTCGCGTCTCTCCCCCTCACCAACTATTATAGGAGGAGACTTTAATCTTGTCTTTTCCGAGACTCATGACAAATTACAATTACTTCAAAACACTTCCTCTCGGGCTCAGCATTGTCTCTCCAGGGGCTTTCGTAAACTGATCCGACAGTTCCGCTTGTTCGATCTGTGGCACATACTACACCCATCGGATAAGGTTTATACTTTCTACTCGAATCCGCACCAGTCGCATTCTAGAATAGACTATTTCTTTGGAAATGTTCTAGCTCTTTGAATGATGGAATCTGCTGAGGTGAGCCCGATTACGTGGTCTGACCACGCCCCAATTGGTCTCACACTGACATCTAGGAACCTCTCTTTGAGGAAGTGCCCCTGGAGACTCAACGAATCTCTGCTCAAGAATCCTCAGATCAGGGAAGAGTTTTGACAATATGTAAAAGAGTTTTTTGAGATTAATTCAGTCTCTGTAGATTCCACGGCTATCCTATGGGAAGCTCTTAAAGCGGTGATGCGAGGGAAATGTATAGCATTGGGTTCCCGCTTGAAAAAGGATAGGGAATTCCAGAGAAATGCTTGCCTTTCTCAGTTGAAGCTGTTGGAAACTAAATTAGCAACGAACCCGACCAGAACAGGTACTGAGTTTGCGGTCAAAGCAGGAAACCTTGGCGATGCACGCTACTGAGCAATTGTTGTTCTTTTCACGACATAAATACTATGAAAGGGCCAACAATCCTCACTCTTTACTAGAAAAAATGCTTCGGGATGAGGCAGCTAAGTCAGCCCATTATTCTATTAAAAATGTTGCCGGAATCCCGTGTTCTGACCCCAACTCTGTAGCAGGCCTTTTCCATTCCTTCTTTTCCAAGCTGTATAACATCCCAGATAGTCTGCCCTCTGACCCCGAGGAACGGGAAGTCTTGCTGCAGGACTTCCTTTTGTCCTGTAATCTTCCGAAGCTTGGTGCCAATGATGTGGCCTCATTGAACCTCCCGATCACTGAGGAGGAGATTATTGATACCCTTCAGGGCCTGCCATCAGGAAAATCCCCGGGTCCAGATGGCCTTACCTATCTTTACTTCCAAATATTCCAGTCTCTTTCTTCCAATATGGTTTTTCTCCCGATCACTGAGGAGGAATTGTTGATACCCTTAAGGCTGCCATTCAGAAATCCCGAGCCTTACTATACTACCAAATATCCGGTCTCAATTGCTTCCCAATATGGTTGCGGTCTTTAATTCTTTTCTGACGGGCGCTACTATTCCGCCCACAATGCTCCATTCATTTATCACCTTAATACCTAAACTGGATAAAGACTCCTCGGAGTGCGCTAGCTACAGACCCATAGCCCTGTTGAATGCAGATCTAAAAAATTTTACCAAGATACTGGCAAACAGACTTTCCTCTTTACTACCGCAATTGGTGCATAAAGATCAGGTGGGATTTGTCCCGTGTAGGCAGGGTGGGGACAACACCATAAGGGCGATCGACTTGATTGACATAATGAATAGGAGAGGAGACCCTTTGCTGCTCCTCAGTTTGGTTGCCGAAAAGGCTTTCGATCGCCGTAACTGGACCTTTATGTTTTACACGCTGGGAGCATTTGGGATCAGTGGTCCTTTTGATAGCGCACTCCGAGGTCTCTACTCTCACCCTTCTGCTATAATCAGACTCCCACATGCTACCTTGCAACCGCTAAAAATACAAAATGGAACCTGGCAGGGCTGTCCCCTGTCCCCGCTGCTTTTTGCACTCTGCATTGAGCCTCTGGCTGCAGCGATCAGACGGCATGATGACATTAGAGGCGTTTCGTTAAAAGACACGGAGTTTAAAATGTCTCTGTATGCTGATGATGTCCTCCTTACGGTAACTAACCCTATTGTCTCCCTTCCTAACCTGCACACCCTTCTAACTAGATTTGGGTCTCTTTCTGGCTACAAAATTAACACGTCTAAGACAGAGGCTATGCCAGTGAATATTTCTAGTGATCTCCTTTCTCTGTTGCAAGCCAACTTTAATTATCGGTGGCAGGCTGAGCGCCTGCGGTACTTGGGGGTGTATTTGACGCCGGCCTATACCTCCTTTTTTAAACATAATTTCCCCAGACTTATAGTGGAGATTAAGAGACTGGAAAGGTGGAATAAATTGGCTCTATCCTTATTTGGTCGTATAGCGGCGATTAAAATGACCATTCTGCCTAAACTGATGTATCTCTATGAGACCTTGTCTGTTCCTATCTCAATGAAACTCCTCCGTTCTTTGCAGTCAGCCTTGATCCACTTTGTCTGGGGCAATAAAAGACATAGGATATCTCGGAGTGTTCTGTTGGTGGGTAGGGTGGATGGGGGTTTGGCGGTACCAGATATAACTAAATATTATTGGGCCGCTCAGCTGCGAGCTATACCCTCATGCTCAGCTCTATTTGCATACTCCAGGTGGATGGAAGTGGAGAAGTTGTGGCTGGCCCCCATCCATCCAAACTCACTATTGTGTGCTACTACTTCTCAAAGAAAGACACCCCGGAAGTTTTGATCTGGCTTCAGCACACGAGATGTGAACGAGGGCGTGCAAGCCCGAAGCATGTTAGTGAAGTCACACTACGTGCACTGTGTTCGTATGCTGTCCTTTTAATCTTTCTAATAAAGTGAGTGTCGTTTGCAAGTCACCAAGCGGAGGATTCATTTGCGGTGCATCTCGTGTGCTGAAGCCAGATCAAAACTTCCGGGGCGTCTTTGTTTGGATCGCTGCTTTGCCGGCAGCGTGCTCGGACTGCATACACTCTATTCCTGGATGCTGCAAGGATGGACATTCGTCTCTTATAGGTGAGCCACATATACTTTCATATTTTGCGCTATACTACTTCTCAAAGGTTTAACATTGCGCTACTGCACTCTATGACCCTTACTAGGGGCATTTGGAGGCGGTGCTACAAAAAATTTGGGTTATGCTCTGATGCCTCCGCAATGACCTCATTTATTTTCCATCCTTCACTGTTGGACGGGCGACCGGATGAGAGTCTGAGACCCTGGTTTGACCGCAAATTGTTTTACCACACAGACTTGGTTGATCACTGAACACTGAATCTGAAATCGTTCGATGCTTTGCGGTCCGCGCATGATTTACCCCTCTTGGCCACCTATTCCTACCTCCAGATTTGACACTTTATGTTTTCTATATTGAAATCCACTACAGTGTCTCCCCCTACTATGTTTGAAAAGGTTTGCCGGGCAGGTTGCTCAACTAAGGGTTTGATATCTACGATATACAAATTTCTAATCATCTCCTCCACGGACTCGCCTTAGATTCACTCATACATGGTTAAGTGGTAGGAGTATCTGGGGTCCCCCGTCTCCAGAGACACTTGGCAACTAATATGGAAACAGGCTGCTCGATCGTCTATCTCTGCTTCAATTAAGGAGAACCAGTACAAGATTTTGATGTACTGGTATCATACTCCGGCCCTTTTGCATAAACTTCAGCCTGCCATGTTGCTGGAGATGTGTGTGGGGATCCAGGAGCGAATCTACAACATATTTATTGGGACTGCAGAATGATAAGACAACTTTGGAGACAGGTCCAGTCCTTGGTGCTGGATATGACACAGGTTAGGGTTCCTCTCACACCGCACACTTTCCTCCTTAATATTCCTTATACCCTGCTAGGACGTCAGATGGGTAGACTTTTCCTATATGTAGTGACAGCCACCAAATGTTTGATTGCAAAATTTTGGAGGCAAACCTCTATTCCCACCAAACATGATGTATGTCTTCGCTTACAGGAAGTTAGGCGTATGGAATACCTCACTGCCTTGTCTCATAGCCAATTGGACCCCTTTGACCATATATGGAAACCATGGGATGTTTACCGCACCCTTCAAGATTTGTAGAATCTCCTTTAGATGTGGTTGGATTGCAAACCTAATACAGGGAATCTTATTATCCTAATGTTTTGTGTTTATTGTCCACCCTCCGTCTTGTTAGTGTGTCTTCTTGTTTTCTTGATTTCTTTGTCCAAATGGCCATCTGTCGGACCTACCTTATTAGCTTACTAGTACGGTGCTATTGACTAGTAGCTTATGAATGTGATTTATACATAGTATTTGAATTCATAGGTGTTATATTCCACACTGCTATTGTTGTTGTGTTGCTAATGCACCTTGTTTCTTACTTTTTGTAGCCCTGCACGGCTTTGTGTTTGTAAAAATTTAATAAAAATTGACAATTTAAAAAAAAAAAAAAAGATAAAGCCTGTGAATTCTTTGAGGCACCTCTTGTTGGTGTTGCTGAACCAGTTGGATCTGGTGGGATTTCCTCATCATCTATCTCCTCTCTACTTGCTCCTGGATCGTAGCCACGAAGCTTTGTAAATTAGGACACATTTCTTGTGACTTGATGATCGTGGTGTTGAGCAGTAACCAAGGTATCATTGATTTGCGGGACTTGAAAGGTTCAGGATGATATGAGGATAATAATTTGTCACCGGGTCTCAGCCTTTTAACAAGGATCCAATCTCCCATTTCCAGCTGCTTGCTGCCATGACTGCCCTTATCCACATACCTCTTCATCCTTTTTTTTTGCAATGGAATCATTGAGAACCAATGGAGTCATGGACAAAAACTACTGGGATGTTTGAAAGTTTAATGCACAAAGGCCTGTTATAGACTTGATGATCGTGGTGTTTAGCAGTAACCAAGGTATCATGACTGCCCTTATCCACATACCTCTTCATCCTTCTTTTTGCAATGGAATCATTGAGAACCAATGGAGTCATGGACAGAAACTACTGGGATGTTTGAAAGTTTAATGCAGAAAGGCCTGTTATAGAGTGTAGTTGCTGGTGGAGTTCCTGTAGTGGAGTTATTTTTCTGTTGGTGAAGCCAAAATAAGTTTCAAAAGACTGAAAGTCAGCATTATTGACAGGCGGCCCATGATGGTATATAGGCAATAAGGGCCCCCCTTTAGCTAGTATATAGGCAATAAGGGCCCCCCTTTAGCTAGTATATAGGCAGTTAGGGCCCCTTTAGCTAGTATATAGGCAATTAGGGCCCCCCTTTAGCTAGTATATAGGCAGTATTTAGGGCCACATTTCTCATAAAAAAAACCCCAAAAAACTACTCACCTGTCTCCTGCTCCCAGACCCGATGAGCTGCCCGCCGGCCTCTAATGGTGTCGTAGGTGGCGTGATGATGTCACAACATTGCGCCGCCTACATCAACATTAGAGGATGGCGCCTGGTAGGCTTAAGGCCTAGCACCTTAAGCCTACCAGGGTGAACAGTGGAGCCCTGTGTTCCGGGCCCTGTCTCTGAATGCTCGGGACACAGGGTCCGGCCGTTCAGACACAGGATGCGGCCGCCAGGCCCCGGGAAGCGGCAGCACTACCTCCGGGGTTCACAGGAGCTTGGGGCCCACTGCCGACTCCCCGGTGGGCCAGTCCGAGCCTGGAGCTGGGTGTCAGTCTCCACCGCTTGTTTAAATTTCTCCATGGTTATTGATTGATCATAGTGATAGACACCAGTGAACACAGGCTCTGTAGGCTGTATGTTACCTCCATACAGTGACTATATAGTGGTAGACACCAGTGTACACAGGCTCTGTAGGCTGTATATTACCTCCATACATTGGCCATATAATGGTAGACACCAGTGTACACAGTCTCTCCTGGCTGTATATTACCTCCATACAGTAACCATATAGTGGTAGACACCAGTGTACACAGTCTCTGCAGGCTGTATATTACCTCCATACATTGAGCCATATATGGTAGAACTTCAGTGTAACAAGGCTCTGCAGACTGTATATTACCTCCATACAGTGACAATATAGTGGTAGACACCAGTGTACACAGGCTCTGCAGACTGTATATTACCTCCATACAGTGACCATACAGTGGTAAGTTCCAGTATGCATAGGCTCTGCAGCCTGTATATTACCTCCATACAGTGACCATATAGTGGTAGATTGCAATGTACACAGGCTCTGCAGACTGTATATTACCTCCATACAATGACCATATAGTGGTAGACACCAGTGTACACAGTCTCTGCAGACTGTATATTACCTCCATACTGTGACCATATAGTGGTATATTCCAGTGTACATAGGCTCTGTAGACTGTATTTTACCCCGATACAGTGACCATATAGTGGTAGACACCAGTGTACACAGGCTTAGCAGAATGTATATTACCTCCGTACAGTGACCTTATAGTGGTAGACACCAGTGTACACAGGCTTAGCAGAATGTATATTACCTCCATACAGTCACCATATAGTGGCAGACACCAGTGTACACAGGCTTAGCAGAATGTATATGACCACTGTACAGTAACCATAAAGTGGTAGACACTCGTGTTGATCGAACTGTTCTTGAAAAGTTAAGTTCTAGTAGAACTTCTCGGATTTTCAGAACCCGAACCGAACATTTTACTGTTCGTTCGAGTAGAGTTCAAGCTCGACACGCCATTTTCAGTTTGGTTTTCAGATGCTTTCTGCACTGTTGGTTTCCATCTAATCGTCTTTCTGCACTTTTGGTTGACATCCAATCAGTGCAGAGCACAGAGAAGTGTCAAAAACGTCATCGCTGATGGTGTAGGGCTCTCAATTGCTGCTAAAATCACATGACCATGTTGCATATATCTCACTGTATTGCCTTGTGAACGTCATTTCCAGCTCAATCTCTGTACTGTACAGACTGCGCTTAGTTAGATAGCATTTTCTTCTCCATAGACAGCAATAGTTAGGCAGTTTGGTATTGCTGGCTGCATCTTTCCCACACCCAGAAGCTCTTTTTTGGTGACATTTGCAGGATCACATAGGGCGACATGTATGAATCCCGTCGGGTCGGGGCGCACCTTTCCACCAGTTTTCCGGCGGAATCTGCGCCTGATTTATGTCGGGGCGCGCTCATACATAGCATGTAAAGTCCGCCACGCCTTGCCTGTGTGTTAGGCGCAGTGCAGGACTGAGGCGCAGTGCGGCGCTGCGCCTGAGATTCGCCGCCCGAGCTAGTGCACTCATACATGCGGGGAATAGTCCGCCGCGCCTGGCCAGTGTGTGGGGCACAGTGCGGGGACATGGGCGCAGTGCGGCGCTGCGCCAAAGATTCGCCGTCCGAGGCGGTGCGCTCGTACATGCGGGCAAAAGTTCCCTGCGCCTCGCCGGTGTGTGTGGGGCACAGTGCGGGGACATGGGCGCAGTGCGAGACTTAGGCGCCGTGCGGGACTGCGCCAAAAAACAGTTCCGATGCGAGACAGGCTGGAACAGCGAGAAATCATTCTAGATGTCGGTGCGGAGTATGAATCAAAAATCGCTTTTATAAAGGCGTTCAACATTCTCAGAAATAGAGCTGAAACGTAAAAAAAGAAAAAATACATAATACAAAATCACTTTCCAATATCCTAATTCAAGAATTAGGATATTGGAAATTGCTGGGAAGTACAGTCATTCAAATTCAGAAAGCTATTCTGATTGTCGGCATAAACCGCCAATCAGAATAGTAGCGACAGTGAACCAATAAAACCTATGGTGAAGTTTATACCAATCAGAATCCATGGCGGATAGTTCAAAATACAGTAAAAATGCTGAAAAGAGCTGATTGGTTAAGCTACCGGGGACTTGGCTAGCTCAGCCAATCAGAATAGGAGCGACAGAGACCCATTCTAGCCTATGGAGAAGTTTAGACCAATCAGAATCCACAGCAGGATAGTTCAAAATACAGTAAAAATGCTGAAAAGAGCTGATTGATTAAGCTACCAGGGACTTGGCTAAATCAGCCAATCAGAATAGGAGCGACAGAGACCCATTAAAACCTATGGAGAATTATTGACCAATCAGAATAGGAGCGACAAAGACCCATTCTAGTCTATGGAGAAGTTTAGACCAATCAGAATCCACGGAGGGACAGTTCAAAATACAGTAAAAAGACAGAAAAGAGCTGATTGGCTGAACTAGAAGGGGCTTGGCTATCCCAGCCAATCAGAGCGCAAGCTACTTCTCCCATTATAGTCTATGGAGAGATGGGCGCAATGCAATCTCGGCGCTCAGCGCCGTGCGGCATGGAGTATGAATAAAAAAATTATTTTTATTAAATGTAAAACATTATCAGATAAAGAGCTGAAACCTTCTATAAACCTAAATCAATTAAATCCCGAACAACGCGTTTGTCGCCGAGACCGGCGCTACATAAGGAATTGCAATAGAGAGAATTGCCGGGAAATACAGTAATTCAAATTGTGTAAGCTATTCTCATTGGTCGGCAGAAGCCAGCCAATCAGAATAGGAGCGACAAAGACCCATTATATCCTATGGAGAAGTTTGGACCAATCAGAATAGGAGCGACAGTGGCCCATTCTAACCTATGAAGGAGTATTAACCAATCAGAATCGGAGGGACAAAGTCCCATTATATCCTATGGAGAAGTTTGGACCAATCAAAATCAAAGGCGGGACAGTTCAAAATACAGTAGAAAGACAGAAAAGAGCTGATTGGCTGAGCTAGCGGGGGCTTGGCTATCCCAGCCAATCAGAGCGCGAGCTACTTCTCCCATTATAGTCTATGGAGAGATGGGCGCTCTGAAATCTCGGCGCTCAGCGCCGTGCGGCATGAAGTATTAATAAAAAAATTATTTTTATTAAATGTAAAACATTATCAGATAAAGAGCAGAACCCTTCTTTACAAATAAAGCAGTTAAAATCCCGAACAACGGGGGTAACGAAAAAAATATTAAATCAATAAAATCATGTTTATTTCTTTATTTTCATTAGCCAAGGATCAATAGTATGGGTGCAACGAAAATAAAGAAATAAACATGATTTTATTGATTTAATATTTGTTTTTCGTTACCCCCATATTATCATTCGTTTTATATACACATCGGGACAACTTCGGCAGTATTATCATTTGATTTCGGCCATGTACAGTTTTATTTCAGATTGCATTAGAAAACCGATAGGAGCGTCGCTCGCTCTCCCATTGGTCCAAATAACGGCGCCTCTTTTAACTTAGCCAATCACAGAGCGCGCTCAGAATTTCTTTTCCCCATAGAACTCTATGAGAAAGTAGCTCGCGCTCTGATTGGACGAGCCCCCGCCGCTTCAACCAATCAGCTCGTTTCTGCATTTTTACTGTATTTTGAACTGTCCCGCCTTTCTATATGATTGGTCAATTTTTCTCCATAGGATATAATGGGACATTGTCCCTCATATTCTGATTGGTCAATTCTCCTCCATAGGTTAGAATGGGACATTGTCGCTCCTATTCTGATTGGCTGGTTTATGCCGACCAATGAGAATAGCTTAAGCAATTTGAATTACTGTATTTCCCGTCAATTCTCTCTATTGCAATTCCCTATGTAACGCCGGTCTCGGCGACAAATGCATTGTTCGGGATTTAATTGATTTATGTTTATAGAAGGGTTCAGCGCTTTTTCAGAGAATATTTTACACTTAATAAAAATGTTTTTTTTAATCATACTCCATGCCGCACGGCGCTGAGCGCCGAGATTGCATTGCGCCGATCTCTCTATAGACTACAATGGGAGAAGTAGCTCACGTTCTGATTGGCTGGGATAGCCAAGCCCCCGCTAGCTCAGCCAATCAGCTCTTTTCTGCATTTTTACTGTATTTTGAACTGTCCCGCCGTGGATTCTCATTGGTCAATAGTATTCCATAGGTTTTAATGGGTTATTGTCGCTCCTATTCTGATTGGTCAATAGTTCTCCATAGGATATAATGGGTCTCTGTCGCTCCTATTCTGATTGGCTGGGATAGCCAAGCCCCCGCTAGCTTAACCAATCAGCTCTTTTCTGCATTTTTACTGTATTTTGAACTATCCCGCCTTTGATTTTGATTGGTTTAAACTTCTCCATAGGCTATAATGGGTCTTTGTCGCTCCTATTCTGATTGGCTGAGCTAGCCAAGCCCCCGCTAGCTCAGCCAATCAGCTCTTTTCTGCATTTTTACTGTATTTTGAACTGTCCCGCCGTGGATTCTGATTGGTCAATCCTTCCCCATAGGTTATAATGGGTCACTGTCGCTCCTATTCTGATTGGCCGGTTTCTGCCGACCAATGAGAATAGGTTTCAGAATGTGAATTACTGTATTTCCCGGCACTTTCCAATATCATAATTCTGGATTTTGCGCCGTTCTAGAGTTTTGGAAAGTGATTTTTTTTTAAAGTATGTTTATTTTTTACGTTCAGCTCTTTTCTGACACTGTTTTCCGCCTTTATAAAGGCGATTTTTTCGGAATCATACTCCTGCCGCACGGAGCGCCGAAATTTCTGTTGCGGTCTTCTGCTTCCTCGCATGTTCCGATCCTGCTTCACTTCGCCTCTGCCGGAGCATTTAGACCAAAATAAACCAGGTCTGCCTGTCGGAGCTGCCGAGCGCTGCACTGCGCCTCGCTTTGCCGACTCGCGATCGTACATGCCTCGGAGTTTTCGAGCGCGCAGCGTCCCGCCCCTGAACGCCTACCCCGCGCCCACACTGCGCCCACTGCCCACCCCTTCATGCGGGGCGCAGCTGAAAGTGGCGAACGCTGCTCCTAACACTGAATCCCCGCGTCCGACAGCGGGATTCGGGCCGGGAGGCGCAGGATACGCCAAAAAACAGGCAGAAATCCCGATCATACATGTCGCCCATAATGTCTAATTCTCATTTACATGGATATTTATTGTACAGAGTGCTTGGATTTGCTAAATCATACTCGGTGCCCAAAAGTTCAGTTTTTGCAGATTTGAGGGTTCAGTAATTGTATAACACACCTTCTCCAAATCTCCTATGTTTCAAGGGTGCTTTTAGGCCCCTTTTAGGCTACCGCTGCACCTCCTATAGCTACGCCCCTGCTTGCAAGCTGTCTTCATCTTTTCAGTTAGCCATTGAAAGGAATGAAGTATTTTAGCCTCTCAATTTTTTTCTGTGACTCTTAGAGCCAAATTTTCTTCACTAAGTTGTTCCAAGTATCCAATTACTGTTATGGAGGGTGATTCCAGCTTCTCCTCACCCGTATAGGTATAAAAATTAACCCAAACATCTGCTCCCATTAACTTTAATGGGGTTCGTAGTTCGAGTTCGAATAGAACATCGAACTGAATTCACAAAAGTTCGAGGTTCTGATAGAACTAGAACTTTTTACCGTTCGCTCAACACCAGTAGACACCAGTGTACACAGGTTTTGCAGACTGTATAATACCTCCAAATAGTGAGCATATAGTGGTAGCCACCAGTGTACACAGGCCCTGCAGGCTGTATATTGCCTTGATACAATGCCCAAATAGTGGTTGATTTCAGAGTACACAGGGTCTGCAGACTGTAAACTACCTCCATACCATGCCCATATTGTGGTAGATATCAGTGTACACAGGCTCTGCAGACTTAAACTACCTCCATACAATGCCCATATAGTGGTAGGTACCAGTGTACATAGGCTCTGCAGACTGTATATAATCTCCATACAGTGGCCATATAGTGGTAGTTACCAGTGTACACAGGCTCTGCAGACTGTATATTACCTCCATACAGTGACCATATAGTGGTATATACTAGTGTACACAGGCTCTGCAGACTGTATATAACCACCATACAGTGACCATATAGTGGTAGACACCAGTGTACACAGGCTCTGCAAACTGTATATTACCACCATACAATGACCATATAGTGGTAGACACCAGTGTACACAGGCTCTGCAGACTGTATATAACCACCATACAGTGACCATATAGTGGTAGACAGCAGTGTACACAGGCTCTGCAGACTGTATATAACCACCATACAGTGACCATATAGTGGTAGACACCAGTGTACACAGGCTCTGCAGACTGTATATTACCTCCATACAGTGACCATATAATGGTAGACACCAATGTACACAGGCTCTGCAGACTGTATATTACCTCCATACAGTGACCATATAGTGGTAGATATCAGTGTACACAGGCTCTGCAGACTGTATATTACCTCTATACAGTGAATATATAGGTAGGCAGGCAGGGCTTAAGTGGGATATAGGGGGTCAAATAGGCAGGCAGTGTTTGGATAGGCTATAGAGGGTCATGTAGGCAGGCAGGCAGGGTTCAGGTAGGCTATATGGGATCATATAGCAGCAGGGTTCAGATAGGCTATAGGGGGTCATATAGTAGCCAGGCAAGGTCAGGTAGGTAATAGGGGTCAATAGGTAGCCAAGCGATAAGGTGGGCTATAGGCGGGTCAGGGAGGCTATAGGGCGGTCAGGTAGGCTATAGTGGGTCAGGTAGGTAGCCAGATATCAGTGTACACAGGCTCTGCAGACTGTATATTACCACAATACAGTGGCCATATAGTGGTAGGTAGCAGTGTACACAGGCTCTGCAGACTGTATATTACCACAATACAGTGACCATATAGTGATAGGAGCAAGTGTACACAGGCTCTGCAGACTCTATATTACCACCATACAGTGGCCATATAGTGGTAGACACCAGTGTACACAGGTTCTGCAGACTGTATATTACCTCCATACACCGACCATATAGTGGTAGGTAGCAGTGTACACAGGCTCTGCAGACTGTATATTACCACAATACAGTGACCATATAGTGATAGGAGCAAGTGTACACAGGCTCTGCAGACTCTATATTACCACCATACAGTGGCCATATAGTGGTAGACACCAGTGTACACAGGTTCTGCAGACTGTATATTACCTCCATACACCGACCATATAGTGGTAGGTAGCAGTGTACACAGGCTCTGCAGACTGTATTTTACCACAATACAGTGACCATATAGTGATAGGAACAAGTGTACACAGGCTCTGCAGCCTGTATATTACCTCCATACAGTGACCATATAGTGGTATACACCAGTGTACACAGGATCTGCAGACTATATATTCCCTCCATACAATGCCCATTTAATAGTAGCTACCAGTGTACACAGGCTCTGCAGACTGTATAATACCTCCATACAGTGACCATATAATGGTAGATTCCAGTGTACACAGGCTCTGCTAACCAATAAGCGATTACAGTGTAGTTACATCTTGTGATTCACAGGTGACGTTTCTCTGCCGAGTCATTGACTTTCCCTTTTGTTCTGCATCCGGTCCCGACCGTCATGATGACTTCTCCCGGCCACAACTCGTCCCTGTAGATTTAGACACAAATGTCTTAGAATCCTCATATTTCCAGCACCTCACTCCCTGCCCTCCACCTCTGTACAAACATCCCAGGGGTGGGAGAGCTGGTACAGGCCATAACTTAGAGGCACAGTCTCCTAGAGGGGAGGAAAAGAGGATTCACTCCCTGGAGATTGTATTACAGCTATGGACTGTACCCCTCAGAATCATGTTACCAGGTATACTTTCATTAGATAGGTTGGTAGGACCTTAAGGTCTCAATTAGGCAGGCAGGCTACAGGTAGGTAGGCAGTGGTTAGGCCCCAGTTAGGTAGGCAGCCCCCAGGTAGATAGGTAGGCTGTAGGTAGGCCCCAGGTAGCTAAGTAGGCAGGCCACAGGTAGGTTGTAGGTGGGCCCCAAGTAGGTAGGCTACAGGTAGGTAGATTGGCCCTAGGCAGGCAGCCCCCATGTAGCTAAGTAGGTTGTTGCTAGGCCTCTGGTAGCTAAGTAGGCAGTAGGTGGACCGCAGGTAGCTAAGGAGATAAGATATAGGTGGGGCTCACATAGGTAGATAGGTTATAGATGGGACGCACATAGGTAGGTAAATAGGCTTTAGGGGGCTCCAAATAGGCAGGCTATAAGGGCCATTATAGATAGGAAGGCAGGCAGGCTATAAGGGCCATATAGATAGGCAGGCATTAAGGTAGGCTGTAGGGGGCATATAGGTAGGCAGGCTATAGGGGCCATGTAGGTAGGCAGAGTATAGGGGCCATATAGGTAGGCAGGCAGGGTTAAGGTAGCTATAGTGGTCATATAGGTAGGCAGGAAGGGTAAGGTAGGTGTAGGGGCCATATAAGTAGGCAGGCAGGGTTTAGGTAGGCTATAGGAGCCATATAGGCAGACAGGCATTAAGGTAGGCTATAGGGGCCATATAGGTAGGCAGGCAGGGTTTAGGTAGGCTATAGGAGTCATATAGGAAGGCATTAAAGTAGGCTATAGAGGCCATATAGGTAGGCAGGCAGGGCTTAGGTGGGATATAGGGGGTCAAATAGGCAGGCAGTGTTTGGATAGGCTATAGAGGGTCATGTAGGCAGGCAGGCAGGGTTCAGGTAGGCTATATGGGATCATATAGGCAGGCAGGGTTCAGATAGGCTATAGGGGGTCATATAGGTAGCCAGGCAAGGTCAGGTAGGTAATAGGGGGGTCATATAGGTAGCCAAGCTGGATAAGGTGGGCTATAGGGGGGTCAGGTAGGCTATAGGGCGGTCAGGTAGGCTATAGTGGGTCAGGTAGGTAGCCAGACAGGGTCAGGTGGGCATTAGGGGTGTCAGGTAGGTAGCCAGACAGGGTCAGGTAGGTAGCCAGGCATGGTCAGGTAGGCTATAGGAGGGTCAGGTAGGTAGCCAGGCAGGGTAAGGCAGGGTCAGGTAGGCTATAGGGGGGTCAGGTAGGTAGCCAGGCAGGGTCAGATAGGCTATAGGGGGGTCAGGTAGGTAGCCAGGCAGGGCCAGGTAGGTAGCCAGGCAGGCAGGCTACTTTATTGTTAAAAAAAAGAGAAATACCTTACTCACCTGTGCCATGCTCCCTCGATGCGCTCAGCTCCCGGTCAGCCTCAGTATTCGGCGCGGGCGGCGCGATATGACGTCAGCTCGTCGCCCACGTCAGCACTGTGGGCCAGCGCCTGGTAGCAGACTAGCAGAACGGAGAACCGATGGTGCTCCGCTTTGCTAACACCAGGCAGTCCTTCCTTTGAATGCTCGGGCCAGAGGGCCCAAGCGTTCAGAGGCAGGATGCGCCGTACCCCGCAGCTCCTGTTATGTTCACTGCCGGCGGACGCAGGAGCAGAACTACTGGGGGAGCAGACGTGGTAGCAGCTACCCTGGGCCCCCTAAGAGCCTGGATCCCGTGGCAGCTGCTACGTCTGCTGCCACGGTAGTTATGCCCCTGAAGGTGATGTATTATCATAGGCTAATGTCTCACTGCTTGCTATGTTTGACAAATTCATTTACTGTCCTGTGCGGTGTCACGTGGGCAGTGTCTGCTTGTCTAGACGTTTGACTTTTAATAAATACTTTCAATAAAAAACAGGTATTGTTTCCCTTGTTATAGGGTGCATCCTGCCCGTCCCCCAAAGAGCGTTCCCTTACTGTTGTACTGTTATAATAAACCAGAGATGTGCTTTGATACAGCAGCAACCAGACGTGTGTGACTCTCTCTCCAACACATTGTACTTTCCTCTTGAGTCTGAGCCGCCTGATGAAGGAAGGGATAATTCTGCTGGGATCTAAATTCAGTCTAATAATCGGCGCTAATAGTCGTGGACATTTTGCAGCCTCAGAACCAATCACCAGTTTCCCACAGAGTTATGGTTTCATCATACAAAGCTCCTCCCAGAACCAGTTATCTTTGTATGTTGGGATCACTGATGGCGCCTTTGGCCTATAATAGAGATAACAACCGGACTGCGAGCCTATGGCTACCTGCTCTGTCAGAGGTTTCACCTGTATCAGCTGAAGGTGACACTTTTCTGGAGATCGGATGCAATAGGCCACATGGCCCATTAGTGTTACCGCACAGACAGGCTCCTCCTTTATATCTGTTAGGGTGCTTTCACACACAGCTGTGTTTTTGGTGTGTTTTGATGCATTTTTTTTAAATGCAGTACATTTCTACACAAAAAAAGCATCAACAATGCACCAAAAAAATGCACTGTGTGAAAGCACCCTTAGGTCCATGGCCTAAATCTGCTGGTGCTTGTAGTAGCGGCCTATAGGTAAGATCAGTGGTACATGGTTAGTGTCAGCAATGGAAATCACTGTCTAGCTGTTAGACTGTCTCTGTTGCCCATAGCAACCAATCAGCGCTCATAGCAACCAATTAGAGCTCATAGCAACCAATCAGAGCTCATAGGAACCGATCAGAGCTCATAGAAACCAGTCAGAGCTCATAGCAACCAATGAGAGCTCATAGCAACCAATCAGAGCTCATAGGAACCGATCAGAGCTCATAGAAACCAGTCAGAGCTCATAGCAACCAATCAGAGCCCATAGCAACGAATCAGAGCCCATAGCAATGAATCAGAGCCCACAGCAAACAATCAGAGCCCATAGCGACCAATCAGAGCTCATAGGAACCATTCAGAGCCCATGGCAACCAATCCGAGCTTATATCAACCAATCAGAGCCCATAACAACCAATCAGAGCTCATAGCAACCAGAGCCCATAGCAACCAATCAGAGCTCATAACAACCAATCAGAGCCAATGGCAACCAATCAGAGCTCATAACAACCAATAAGAGCCAATGGCAAACAATCACGGATCATAGCAACCAATCAGAGCCCATAACAACCAATCAGAGCCCATAGAAACCAATCAAAGCCCATAGCAACCAATCAGAGCTCATAGCCACCAAGCTGAGCTCATAGCGACCAATCAGAGCTGATAGCAACCAATCAGAGCTCATAGCAACCAATCAGAGCTCATAGCTACCAATCAGAGCTCATAGCTACCAATCAGAGCTCATCACAGGTATGACAATTACACAGAACATTGTACTCACCTGCCTGTTTGTTGATTTCCCTCTGCATAATTTCCCTTTGACATGATTATGACTTAACACAACTCTACCTTCCTGTTCCCACTCCTTGCTGTATCTGCTGATTTTACAGTCTACCATATACTGTTCAACCTGCTTCCTATCTTCTCCTCCCCCCATCTTGTTAATTAGCTGCCTGGACCCCTCCCCTCTTGTTTGTTCCTCACTCGCCCGGCGCGTCTTATTACTGTGCAGGGAGGAGGCAGGAGGGATCGTTCCCCTCTTCCCTCCTTCCCATGTATGTACCGGTGTATGTGGCCGGTGTGCGCTGTACATACAGGTCAGCGGCGCAGGGGGAGTGACGCGCGGCTGTTCTCACTCTCCCTGCGACGCTGAGGAGATCGTCAGGAGCTGGTCGTGCTGCAGAGAGCCTGGTGAGGTAAGTGGATTTTATTATTTTATTTTTATTAGCTAAAGGGGGCTCTACCTGACTGACAGAGGGGGCAACTACCTGGCTAACAGAGGGGACAACTACCTGGCTAACAGAGGGGGCAACTACCTGGCTACTAAAGGGGGCAACTACCTGGCTAACAGAGGGGGCAACTACCAGGCTACGAGAGGGGGCAACTACCTGGCTAACAGAGGGGGCAACTACCTGGCTAACAGAGGGCAATACTGGCTGACGAGGGGGCAACTACCTGGCTGACAGAGGGTTGCAACTACCTGGCTAACAGGGGGGGCAACTACCTGGCTAACAGAGGGGCAACTACCTCCCTAACAGCGGGGGCAACTACCTGGCTGACAGAGGGGGCAACTACCTGGCAGACAGAGGGGGCAACTACCTGGCTGACAGAGGGTTGCAACTACCTGGCTACTGAACGGGGCAACTACCTGGCTACTGAACGGGGCAACTACCTGGATAACAAAGGGGGGGCATCTACCTGACTACAAATTGGGCAACTACCTGGCTACTAAAGGGGGCACTACCTGGCTACAAAAGGGGGCACTACCTGGCTACTAAAGGGGGCACTACCTGGCTAACAAAGGGGGGGCATCTACCTGACTACTAAAGGGCGCAACTACCTGGCTACAAAAGGGGCACTA
The DNA here is from genome assembly GCA_025379985.1 of Phyllomedusa bahiana. Taxonomy (NCBI): domain Eukaryota; kingdom Metazoa; phylum Chordata; class Amphibia; order Anura; family Hylidae; genus Phyllomedusa; species Phyllomedusa bahiana. Next base: position 30,461 of record JAODAL010017520.1, read on the forward strand.
CCTGGCTACTAAAGGGGGCACTACCTGGCTACTAAAGGGGGGCATCTACCCGCCTGTAAGGGGCACTACCTGGTTATGGGGGGCTACTACCTGGCTATAAGGGCATCTACCTGGCTTTCTTCCAAAGCCATTATGCAGTTAGGCGGAGTGGGTGTGGCTTTTTGAGGGGGCATGGCACACAAAAAGATGGGCGTGTCCATGAAAAATTTTTGCCGCGGCGCGCTACGCACGGCGCCCTCTTGGATCTCCTTCTTTTCTGTTTTCAAAAGTTGGCAACTATGCCCTCAGCACATTCCCACTATTGTATCTCTGGTTGCTAACAGATCTGTCTCTACAAATTCTTTTAACCCCTCAAACTTAAAACCTCTTCCCTTGATCCCTTTTCCCCCTATTTCTCTCTCTGGAGCTCTCTGGAACGCATGGTCTGTATACAACAAACTCTCCTACATACACAACCTCTTTATATCACGTAACTTATCCGTCCTTGGTCTGACGGAAACCTGGCTGACACCCTCTAACACAGTCTCCCCTGCTGCGCTCTCCTTTGGTGGCCTCCAATTTGCCCATGCTCCCCGCCCCAGCAACAAGAATGGTGGAGGTGTCCTGTCAAACACCTGTACCTTTGTCCCCACACCCCCACTATCTTCCCTCACCCTCCCCTCCTTTGAGGTGCACTCTGTCCGCACCTATTCTCCCACTAACCTCCAAGTGTCCGTTGTCTGCCGACCGCCAGGCCCTGCCACCGCCGTCCTTGACCACTTCGCCTCCTGGCTTCTCCATTTTGTTTCTACTGACATCCCCACTATTGTCATGGGAAATTTCAACATCCCCATCGACACCCCACACTCTGCTGCGAACAAACTCCTCTCACTCTCCTCTTCTTTTGGCCTCTCCCAGTTGATCCACTCATTAAGTTTGCCACACACTGGGCCTCATCTTCACCTGCCTCTGCCCCCATCTAACTTCTCAAACACTCCCCACCCCATATCTGACCTGCTTACTTTCACCACACTCTCCACCCCATCTGAACCTCCTGTCTCACATCTAGTGCACCCCCACAGGAATCTACAAAACCTAAACCCTCACACACTCTCTGACTCTCTTGTATCTCTCGTTTGATGACCCTGACACAGCCACCACTTTCCACAACCACACAATCTCCCCCACTGTTGATTTGTTTGCCCCTCTCACACACAATAGAACCCGCAAAATCAACAGACAACTCTGGCTCACAGCCTCCACCAAACAACTGAGGTGAGCTTCCAGAATTGCTGTACGCCGCTGGAAGAAAACCCGCTCCACTGAGGACCTTGCCTCATACAAACAATCACTATATGCATTTAAGTCCGCACTCACCTCGGCCAAACAGGATTACTTCACCACTCTCATATTCTCTCAGCCTCACAACCCTAGATAACTATTCAACACCTCCTCTGTCCCCCTGCACCTCCTCCATCTCTCCTCTCTGCAGACAAATTTGCCACTAACTTTCTAAGCAAGACCAACCTCACCAGAGAAAGCTTCACACCACCTGTACCCACTGCCCACCTCCATACCTGCACAGTCCTCGCCGCCACCCCCGCAACCTGCACAGTCCCCACCGCCAGCCCCTATACCTGCACAGTCCCCACCGCCAGCCCCTATACCTGCACAGTCCCCACTGCCAGCTCCTATACCTGCACAGTCCCCACCACCCACCTCTAGGCCTACACCATGCACTTCCCCCTAACTTACTTCTCCACTGTCACTCATGACAAGCTCTCCTCTCTACTCTCCAAATCCAACCTCACTACCTGTAGTCTTGACCCACTCCCATCCCACCTCATCCCAGACCTTAGTGCTGTTATCATCCCAGCCTCACCCATCTGTTCAACCTATCACTAACCTCTGGTGTCTTCCCTTCCTCCCTTCGCTACCATTACACCTTTCCTAAATAAACCATCTCTTGACCCCTCCTCTCTTTCCAACTATTTCCCCATCTCACTGCTTCCATTTTCTTCTAAACTCCTCGAACAACACGTATATCTTCAACTGTCCTTCCATCTGTCCTTCAACTCTCTTCTTGACCCGCTCCAATCTGGTATCCGATCCCGTCACTCTACAGAAACGGTCCTAACCAAAGTCACCAACGACCTTGTAACTTCTAAAGCCTTACATGACTACCTTGTCCTCCTCCTCTTAGACTTATCCTCTGCCTTTGACACTGTTAATCATCCCCTCCTGCTACAAATCCTCTCATCCCTTGGCATCACAGACTTTGCCCTTTCCTGGATCGCCTCATACCTCCCTGATCAGACATTCAGGGCCACATGTTTGAAAACTGTCTAGGTCAAAAAGTCACTTTGTTACCCATAGCAACCAATCAGAGCACCCCTTTCATTTTTCAGAGCACTATATGAAATGAAAGGGGCGCTCTGATTGGTTGCTGTGGGCAACAAAGTGAGCTTTAGACCTACACGGTTTTCATGCATGTAGCCCTAAATGTCTCTCATCATCTTCTCCTCTCACCCTCTCTCTGTTGGTGTCCCCCAGGGGTCAGTCCTGGATCCCCTGCTCTTCTCTATCTGCACTGTTGGTCTGGGTCAGCTCATAGCTTCACATGGCTTTTAATAAAACCTGTATGCTGAGGACACCCACCTCTACATCTCTGGCCCAGACATTAACTCTCTGCTCTCCTGGATCCCAGACTGTCTTTCATCCATATCCTCCTTCTTCTTCTCCTACTTCCTAAAACTTAACGTAGAGAAATATGAATTCATCATCTTTCCTCCATCCCTCCACCTGATCTCTCTGTTACAGCCAATGGCTCTACACTCTCACCTCTCCTGCAAGTCCGCTGCCTTGGGATAACCCTTGACTCCACTTTGTCCTTCAAACCACACCTCCAAACCCTCAGCTCTGCCTGCTGCCTCCACCTGAAAAATATTGTATGACTCTGCTCATTCCTTAACCCTGATACTACAAAATCGCTGGTCCATGCCCTTGTCATCTCCCGCCTAGACTACTGCAGCATCCTTCTCTTCATCTTCTCACTCCCGTCTAGCACTCTTGCTCCCCTTCAAACCATCATCAGCTCTGCTGTCTGTCTTATCCACCTCTCTCCTCGCTACTCCTCTGCCTCTCCCCTCTGCCAATCCCTTCACTGGCTTCCCTTTGCCCAGCAAATTCATTTCAAGTTACTAACCCTGACCTACCGCCCTGGAATCAATGGCGCTCTAAAATATATAATAATAATAATGACAATAATGACAATGACAATGATATTTATTTGTATTTTTTATGATTATAATAAACTTTGTTGTCTTTATAAATATACAACAACATAGCTTCAGTGAGTAAAGAGTTAAGGACCCTTCGCCAATTGCTTACGTAGGTTCCGGTATCCTATTTAACTCACAGTAGCAATGGCAAGCACCAGACCAGGATTAAGGTAGCATTACCGAAACGCGTCGGTCTGTTCTGACCTAGCGCTAACATAACTTTGTTATACTTTTATGGAAACCGATTAAAGATATGAAGTTTTAACCACAGCTGCACGAGTCCTCTCCAGTCCATACTGCTTGATGCTGGGCTTTCTCACTATATTCTTCAATAATAATGACAATAATAATAATAATAATAATAATAATAATAAAAATTAATAATAGCAACCAATCAGAGCTCAGTTTTCATTTCTCATGGTGCTCTGAAAAAATAAAAACTGAGCTTTGATTGGTTGCTATGAGCTCTGATTTATTGCTATGGGCAACAAGAACAGTCTTACTGCTGGACGCTCTTCATACATAAGGCCCATAGTGTCTTGGTCTTTTCATGTCTTTTATATGTGTTTAATGTTCTTTTGGTTAGGAATAAAGGTCAAATTAGAGATCTCTCCCAAGATGTATTTATACCTAGGAAGGGATTCTTTACTGTAAGAGCAGTGAGACTGTGGAACTCTCTGCCAGAGGAACTTGTCATGGTTAATTCAATAACAGAGTTCAAAAAGGGTTTGGATGCATTTCTAAATGTAATAATATAACAAGCTATAGTGCCGATTCGGGAAGGGTTGTATTTCTAGATTTAATATAAAGTTATGTACCGGATTCTGGAGAAGGGACTGGATACATTTCTAGATGGATTAATATAACATTTATAGGTGACCAGATTCTGGAGAAGGCTCTGGATACATTTCTAGATGGAGTAATATAACAATTTATAGTGACCAGGATTCTGGAGAAGGGTCTGGATACATTTCTAGATGCAATAATATAACAAGTTATAGTGACCGGGATTCTTTTGCGCAATTTATATCCAAGGGTTACCCAAGCCTGTTAGTGGTTTCATTTGGAGTCAAATACAGGGTGTGTATTTATCATATACAGATATCTTCATCAAACAGAGTCTGTACATTTTAGAACAAACAGTATGTCAGACAGAGAGGTGACAGGCTCTTCACCTGCGAGTGGCAGAGGCACAAACATTCCTGGAGCAGGCACAGGTCGCAGTACAGTAAGGGGACGTCGCAGTGGGGTCACTCGGTGAGGCCAGAACTGCCGGTATCATCTAGCGGCCGTGTGTTGACCAGCAACCCAAGGGTTCTTGATTGGTTCACTAGGTCATCCACTTCCTCCCAGATGACATCAGACAACCCCAGCCAAGAGTCGGTGGGAACGTCAGACACAACCCTTAGCTGGCATGGCTCGGGAGCAGTTCAGCAGCCCTCACCTGTCCTCAACCCGCCTCTGTCCCATGCTGTTCCCTCAGCCAGAGATCTACTATGTGGTCTGGGCTCAGCGCCACTATACAGTGAGGATGAACAATTTGAGGAGGACAGTCAGCAGCTACTTGGCAGCGAAGAAATGGGGCCAATTTACCCTGCTTCTTGCAGTAGGCGCCAAAGTATAGATGTGGAGAGTGTCATGGGAGGTCATGTTGTGAGGGGTCAGGCTCTGCATACCAAGACCGTTGAGGAGGACAGCAGTTAAGATCAAACAATAATCGATGATGATGTAGCCGACCGCACTTGCGATTCGGGTGAAGCAAGGGCTTCATCATCGTCAGGAGAAGAGGGCATCAGCCTGCGCCTCAGGCAGCAGTGCAGCCAGCAAGTGGGTAGTTTGACCGTGAGTCAGCAGGGTAGCAGCAGTGCGAGGTCGGGAGCCAAGCTGCCACGGGGTAGAAAACCCGCTTCGCAGGTCCAAGAAAGTAGCGGCACAGGGGCTCAGCGAGGCAGCGGCGGTAGTAGTCGCTCAGTGCGGAGCGTTGGTGGTAAAATCAGCTACTCGGCGGTGTGACAGTTCTTTGCTAAGACACCGGAGGAGCCGTATATGGGTATATGTAGAATCTGTGGGCAGAAAGTGAAGCGTGGTCAGGGAGCTAAAGACGGCCCTGCGTCAACACAGGCAGCGTCACCTTCCGGTGGCGTGGGAGAAACGTGTCTCAGATGTGGTGGTCCATACTGCTTTCGCAGCAACAGCAGCAGCACCTAGTGGCATGCATGACATTGCAGCTAGTCAAGGCTCCACCACCTCTACAGAAGGGAACTGCTTCTCTTTGCCAACATTTTCCGGTCCAGATGCTGCTGCTCCTCGCTACTCATGGCGCCAGCAGTCGTTCAACGAGGCGATTGCAAAGAAACATCAGTATGCGTCCAACCATCCTAAGGTGCAGAAGCTGACCGTGCTCCTGTCCAAGTTGTTATTACTGCAGTCCCTCCCTTTCCAAATGGTGGACTCTGCACCATTCAGAGAATTAATTAATGGCCTGTACAGAGCCGAGGTGGAGAGTTCCAAGCCGTAATTTCTTTTCCAAAAAGGTAGTACCAGTGTCACGGCTGCCCCCGCGACCACCCCTCTGGGTCGCGGGCGCATCCGTGACTCGCGGGCGAGTAGCGCCGCGACCCACATGTCGGGCCGCGGGTGCACTCGCTCCAACTTACCCAGCCACGCTCCTGACTGTGTCTCTGCTTTCCAGCGCGCGTCCCCGCCTCCTAGGGCACGCGCGCACCGGCACTGTTAAATTTAAAGGGCCAGCACACCGGTAAATTCCATAAATTCCGGTTGCAGCCCCTATTTAAAGCCTGCCCCTTCCTGTGTCCAGCGCTGGATCTTGAGTGCCATTTAGCCTACTGAGAAAGCGTTCCTGAAGTCTTGTTCTGATTACTGTGTACCGTACCATTTGCCTCCGTCCTTCGACCACGAATCTTGCCGCCTGCCCTGACCTTCCTGCTTGTCCTCGACCACGAACCTTGCCGCATGTCCTGACCTTCCTGCCTGTCCCTGACTACGAGCCTGCCTTACAATTTTGTACCACACTACACCTCGGCTGCCTCCGCAAGCAAGTCACGTCAGGGGTAGCGACCTGGTAGACTCCCGCCGCAGCAAGTCCATCCCGCTTTGCAGCGGGCTCTGGTGAAAACCGGGACCTACTTAGATTCCGCTCCCTGGCGTGGCTTATACCATCGCTGGCAGTGGTCCAGAGGATCCACTACCTTCCAGAGTGACAGTAAGATCCGGCCATGGATCCCGCCAATGTGCCTCTGCCTATCGTCGCTGACCTAACCACCATCGTGGTGCAGCAATCCCAGCAGATCACTCAACAGGCCCAGCAACTCAGCCATCTCTCCGCCATGATGCAGCAGTGCCTGGCCACCCAGCAGCAACAACCCGCTCCTGTGGCGTCCGCTGCACCTTCGGCATCCACACCGGCTGCTGGTCCATGGCTCCGTCTGTCTATGCTGTCTAAGTTTGATGGGGACTCCAAGGCTTGCAGGGGCTTTATCACCCAATTCTCTCTGCACATCGAGTTAATGGGGAATCAATTCCCTACTGAGAAGTCGAAGGTTGCATTCGTGGTCAGTCTTCTTTCCGGGAAAGCCCTGGCCTGGGCTACCCCCCTTTGGGACAGAGACGATCCAGTCACAGCCAACCTCGCCACTTTCCTCACAGAGTTCCGCAGCGTGTTTGAGGAACCTGCCTGAGCCTCTTTTGCCGAAACTGCCTTGCTGAATCTACACCAAGGAGATTCCTCAGTGGGCGACTATGCGGTACAGTTCCGCACTCTGGCCTCGGAACTATCATGGAACGATGCGGCATCAGCCGTCACCTTCAAGAAAGGCCTCTCCAGCCAGATCAAGGATGCCTTATCCACCCATGATCCGCCTTCCTCCTTGAGTGACTTCATCTCTTTGGCCACTCGGATCGATATCCGTTTTTCTGAAAGGCGAGAAGAGCTCCACTGTTGTTGAATGTACAATGTGAAAGGTCTATTTCACCCACACGATGGCTCCTTCATTCAGACTACACCCAAGATGATGTAAGAGAACTACAGGTTGCAGAGTGAACCAATAAGAGCAAAACCCAAATCATGGACTGACAAGTGTGCTTACCTAGGTGTTCTGTGTGGGGGTCTGCACTCAGCCCTTCTAGTACTTTGCACCCAACACTGAACAATAGGTTATAAAAGTTGCTGTTTACTTGAAATAAATTAGAAGTGTCTTTCTACTGAACTGGCGAGTTCAGTGTCTGATTTCTTCTGTGCATGCACCTTAATACATCCGATTAGAAAACCGGTTGACAATCGTGATTCAGTACCATTTAGGTGCTGATCCAAAACAGCTGGCGCCCGAACAGGGACAGCAGGTTTCGGTCCAGAAGTGCAGCCGAACGGAGGACATCGGAACTGACCAATACAGACATGGGTGGAGACTGCGCAGCTCCTCACTAGTACGGTAAGCAAATCTTTCTTACTCGGAAAGTCCCATCTCTATACTTGGTCTGCCTCAGTGTCTTGTACGGCTGCCTTCGGACCATCTGAGACAGGTAAAGTTAGTCGCCTGCGGTCCCAATTTGAACCTGTCGTGATTAACGATTGTTAACCTGGTTATTTTTTGGTGGTGTGTTGATCATCGGTGTATTTGTGAGGGGAAAGACGCCGGGTCCCGTTGACTTTGACACGGAAGGCGCGGGTCGAACGGGAGGCAGAAAAATAGGTGAAGGAGACGCGGTTGGCGCACTTCACGTTACGGAAAATAGGTGAAGGAGTCGCGGTGGGCGCACTTCACGTTACATTAGACCTTCTCCCTGTAAGAGAAAAGGGGGGGGAAGATCCTCACATTTATACCGGTGGTCGAATGTCCTGTGATATTTGTTGTTGTCATTTGTGTTTAACTGTATTAATGCTAGCATTTAGAAGGAAAGGTTGTAGATTAGTGAAACCACCCAAAACGCCTCAGTAACTAAGGTTAGTAGGACTTAGACCTCTGGTACCAGGGGATAGAGGAATCTTTGTTTTCTGCCTTAATTTATACTCTGTGGTGCAGAGGTTATCTGTGGGAACGCTGCTGCAAGATGTATACGGGGCAGAAGGACCGACATGTTGTCCCGGTCATAGATTTTAGCCTGAAGAGGGTGAAAGAAGTGAAAGATATAGGTTGTGGAGAGAGGGGCTGTTGAGTGAGGATGGGCTCAGGGAACTCGAAGATAGAGAAAGGGAGGACCTCCATAGAGGTGGTGGCAGAGAGAGAGGGGGGCCAGTATGGGAAACAGGTGAAAAAGTTGATGCAGGTGTGTGGGTTTGAACATGGGGGGGGAGATTACAGCCTGAGGAATGGCAGAAAGCCCTCATAGAGAAGAAAGGCTTGTTGAAAGATCAGAACCTGCTGCTTGCAGCAGAAGCCTGGTACCGAACAGCAAAGGCAATCCATGCAGAAGGGTGGATAGAGGAAGAGCGGAAAGCTCAGGGAGGAAAGCCAATGTATTTTTACTACAAATGTATTGAAAATGGTGAATCTTTTGTTTTGTTGCACACATTGCCGCCGCCCTATAATGGCGGCCGACCATTTTGGACATGTGCAGTGTGTGGTGTTCAGAATCCAAAATGGCTGAAAATTGTCACAACTGTGGTGCACCATGGCCCCACCCTTTCGGCAGGGAACCCCCCAGAATTTGATGTCACTTGTCGACGCCCCTGCCCCACCCACAGCACCATTGTCACAACCCACACTCCTGCCTTCACTCACGCCCCAAAAGGAAGTTGTCTTAAGCACTTCCGGAAAGAAGGTGGAGACTCCACAGGGAGGAGGCCATCTTGGAACACCTCTTTATCCTATACTGGATGCAAATGCTGCAATCCAGTCAGGGCCCAACCGGGATATTATTATGCCCGCTCAGGATGCAGGGGAAGAACAAGGGGAAGGGGACAATGGGGCTATTGGTGGCATGTCGTCCGCTGCACCCCTAGGTCCGACCCAGTCTACGCCAAGGGGGGGAATCTGGGGACATGAGGAGCAACTCCACACCCGGAGTTTCACAGGCCGGCCAGACAGGATAGTGGCCCCTCCAAGTACCACCAACACTTATTATGTCTCTTTCCAGCCCAACCAGGCCGCTACACTGGTGGCTAGCTTGCCAGACCCCGAGAAGCAGCCCATGCCTTTTTATAGTTGGATGTTACAGATCCAGAAGACCTATTCTGCAACTTGGCGGGATCTAGCAGGACTCACTGAAATTAGAGCGGGGGTGGAGTTCTGTGCACAGCTCAAAGAGTGGGCCAAGAATCCTCTCTCTGACCAAGCCCAAACCTTGCATGATGTGACACAAGACAAGGGGGAATCAGTTGAGAAATATCAAACCTGGCTATCCCAGATGTTTAGCGATTTGGGCTTCTTAGGGAGAAGGCCCATGCTCACATTCTGACTACTGCATTCATGGAGGGTTTCCGGGAGTCCATCAAGAAACAGCTCAAAATGGTCAGGCCAGAGTACAAAGTTTTAGCCAAAAACAGCCAGCAGGGGGGAAAGATACCCACTCCTCTACCAGGGCGAGAGGCCCGTGCTAACCTGTTTATGCTTTGAAAATAGATCCCTTTGTACTCTCTGATGAAGCTCTCACATCCTTTACTCTGCTGAAATCAGCTATTTCAGCAACACCTGCCCTTGGACTACCAGAAGCCTTTTAAACTCTTTGTCTATGAAAAAGAAGGTCACACATTAGGAATCTTGGCCCAGGCCCATGGAACAGGCACCAGACCTATTGGCTATTGTTCCTGCCGCCTGGATCTGGTAGCGAGAGGTGGTCCTTCCTGCCTCCGAGCTGTTTTTGCTGCCCAGGCCTTGCTTGACAAAACTGCAGACATTGTTCTTGGCCATTCCCTGATACTTCTGGCTCCTCATGACATCTCAGCGATCCTGAACCAGACACAGCCAAAACACCTATTCATGGCCAGGCACCTGCGCCTTCAGTGCTCCCTCCTCATACCGGATAATATCACTCTGATGCGCTGTTATACTCTTAATCCGTCTACCCTACTTCCACTTCCTAGGGGGGAGTCAACAGAGGAAGATTATGAAGACACCGGTATGGAAGATCATGACTGCTTTCAAATTATGCAAATGGAAACTGCACATCTCCCCACAGTGAAAGAGGACCCTCTTGAAGACCCGGACTACACCATTTTTGTAGATGGTTCCGTTTGCAGATGCAGGTGGAAGGTATCACACGGGCTATGCAGTAACCACGGCTATCACAGCCCTTGAAGCCAAAAAGCTACCCCCGCAAGAGTCACCCCAAGAGGCCAAGCTTGAAGCCCTCACAGTTTCATGTAGACTGGCAGAAGATAAGATGGCCAACATCTACACAGATTCAAGATATGCTTTTGGGGTAGCACACGACTTTGGACCAATCTGGAAGGCCAGACGATTCTAAACAGCAGCTGGAACCCCAGTGAAAACAGACAAGCCATCCAGGTCCTAATGGACGCCCTGATATTGCCTAGACAGGTGGCATTTCTCAAGGTAAAAGCACATGAACGTCTCGACTCCATACAAGCGAGAGGAAATCATTTGGCTGACCAGACAGCCAAAAAGGCAGCCCAAGAGGGTGAGGAAGTGGAAGTCGAGTAGACAGAGGACCTAACCATGATGAGTCAAGACTTTACCCTCTCCAGGGGACATTTAATACAAATACAAAATCAAGCCCCTCGAGAGGAGAAGGAAATGTGGGAAATGAAAGGGCCTGGGAAAACTAGCAGTGGTCTGTATGAGAAGAACAACAGACCCTGTCTGCCCAAGACACTCTACCCAGATGTGGTACAATGGGCACATGGACCAGGATACCTCTCAAAAACCCTTATGAATGGCTTGATAGACAAATACTACTTGGCACCTGGAATTTCAACTCTAACAAGCAACTACTGCAGGGCATGTGCCATTTGCTCAGAGTGCAACCCAGGAAAAACTGTGAAAGTTCCCCGGAACCCATTGGCAAAACCATTACACCCATTTCATAGGATCCATATTGATCATATCCAGATGCCCAAGTCCGGAAGGTATGAATACACCCTAGTCGTGGAGGATATGTTCTCTGGATGGCTGGATGCCTACCCGGTGGTCAACATCATGGCCAGAACAACAGCCAAGAAGTTACTAACAGAAGTGGTTTGTCGATATGGAATCCAGAAGTCATTAGAAAGTGACCAAGGACCTGCCTTCATGGCAACTGTCACCAAAGAAATCTGTACAGCTCTGGGGACCACAGTGTAGTGGCAAACTGGAAAGACTAAATGGCACTCTTAGGTCCCACATGTGGAAAGCAGCCAGGGAAACAGGGATGCCCTGGCCAGATAGTCTGCCCATAGCCCTGTTCAGTGTAAGATACACACCACGAGGCTCCTTAGGCCTGTCCCCCCTATGAAATCCTATTTGGATCTGCAGCCCGCTTAGGCACCTATTTCCAACAACAGCTCCAGATGCAGTCTGATGTACTAACTACCTATGTTACAGCACTTGCAAAAGAGCTAACTAAAATACATGCTCGAGTTCTCTCCTCTATTGCAGATTCTGACGTCTCACCGGTGGCCCATGAACTGAAGCTGGGATTGGGTGTACTTGAAGAAGTTTGTGAGGAAAAACACTTGAACCCCAATTTAAAGGTCCATATCAGGTGTTGTTAACCACAGCCACTCATGTGAAGCTTGCAGGGAAACCTCACTGGGTACATGCTTTCCATTGTAAAGTTGCAACGCCCTGAGGATGGTGGAGACAGTATTAGCTGTAGTACTTAGTTGCCTCCTAGGAGGGTGCCTGATTCAGGTCCAACAAGTAGCCATTACCAAAGAACCAGGGGTCACCACCTTCTAGTATAACTCTACCAGCACACAAGTGGCTACATACACTTTTCATTATTGTAATGTAGTGCAATATACCCCACAAATAGGAAAGTTAGGTGGAATGAGCCCCATAGATTTGGCAAAGTGGCACACGCGTAAGGAAGGCACCCAGTACTTATGTGTCACGGATGATTATTTCGGAAGCAAGTGTGCGTACTGGGGAGTGGTGGGCTGGAACACTGGGAATGATTGGGGATATAAACCACAGAGTGCTCTTAACAGAAGGGATAAGAATGGCAAGTCACTTATCTCCCGCATGACTCTGTCCAGACCCAGCCCCTGCGGACAGAAGGCCATGAGGCTTGTTCTGTCTCTAGAAAACCCCCAGCCAGGGGATGCTGGAACTTATATATTAGGCAACTATCAGGGATCAGGAGACAGTAACTTGGGGATAATCAAGCTGCAAGACATGTATGGTTCCGAAGTGTGGCAACGATTGAACCCGGCCAAATCTCCTGATCCACCGTCCATTAATCCCCTTATGCCTCATGTCCAAACTTTCAAAGACATGGTAGCTATAGCCGACCCGACCTTTGATGATACTGTACAGGTAGAGACCGGATTCTCTGACAAGAATCTGTGGCTGGCATGGGTTAAATACACTGCTGACCAACACAATAAGACCAACTGTTATGTCTGTTCAGGTGCTAGGCCTCACCTTGGCACTGTCCCACTAGATATTCCTCTATCAGCACAGGAGTGTTTTTTCAGTTTGTTTACAAACATAACAACTAACCATACGGCCTGTGAGAACTGGAAGGCTAGTTAACCAATCACAACGAAAACACCAAAACCTGGGGCTGGGGTCACAATTTACCCAGGTAATTATACTTCCTACACCGGTAGTATGGGGAATGGCAGGTTTTTGGGTAACTTCACCACAAAGGGGTACTGTTCAACCTACAGTAACATGAGTGGTAGTCAACTACAAAACCAGGCCCTTTCCCTAGTAGATATCTACTGGATATGTGGAGACCTTAAAATCAGAACCAGATTACAGGGTAACTGGACAGGACAGTGTGCCTTGGCAAAATTGCCCATCCCCTTCCACATTGCGAGAGAAGCTACTAAAAGCAACTCTTTCCATTCCCACAGCAGGAGAAAAAGGGAAACCTCCCCTAAAGGTAGCTTTGAACCTCATGTGTATATTGATGCCATAGGAGTCCCAAGGGGGGGTACCAGACAAGTTCAAGACCAGAGACCAGGTTTCTGTAGGGTTTGAGGCCCTAATACCAATCAATCAGCAGAGATTGTGGATTGTACAAGAGTATAGGGCCTAGCAGAGCAGGAAAGTCCAACTTCTGCTATGGCGTTTCAATGAATGGCCCTAGATATGATGTTAGCAGAAATGAGTGGAGTGTGCAAGAGGATAGAGACGTGCTGTACATTTATCCCAGATAACACAGGGCCAAATGGTAAAGTCACTGTTGACATTAAGAAACTCACCGATCTCTCGGAGGAGTTGAAAAGAAACTCTGGGATTGACCACTCTGGGACAGTGGTTTAGCTGGTTGAAGGGTTGGCAAGGAGCGCTAGTACAGATAGGGATTGCTGTATTTTGCATTTTGGTTATTCTGGCATTAATTGTGTGTTGTGTTTTCCCTTGTTTGAGGAAACTACTGGAGAAGTCGGTTACTAATATCAGTCCTACATATGCTAACCAAGATGTCGAGAAGGATGACGGCCCGTATACGCCACTGCAGTCCTTCCCCCCTGGTTATAACATTATGGGACTGTAAGGAAAATCCTAGAAAAAGCTGTGAACACCGCAACTACAACCTCGCTGCCGCAGATGAAAGAAGAAGAGCGATACACACTCCTGAAGACAGTCTCCCCCAGTTGACAATTAGTAGGGTGAGATAGGGTGTACCCAGGGTTAATTTGCGGGGTCGTCCTTTTCGGGGCGCCCTCTCCGCTAAGGGAAAGGTTTGAAATAGAATAGGGCAAGATAGGGAAAGGTGAAATCATCATTTCAAGGGGGGACTGTTGTGGAATGTACAATGTGAAATGTCTATTTCACCCACAAGATGGCTCCTTCATTCAGACTACACCCAAGATGATGTAAGAGAACTACAGGTTGCAGAGTGAACCAAATAAGAGCATAACCAATCATGGACTGACAAGTGTGCTTACCTAGGTGTTCTGTGTGGGGGTCTGCACTCAGCCCTTCTAGTACTTTGCACCCAACACTGAACAATAGGTTATAAAAGTTGCTGTTTACTTGAAATAAATTAGAAGTGTCTTTCTACTGAACTGGCTAGTTCAGTGTGTGACTTCTTCTGTGCATGCACCTTAATACATCTGATTAGAAAACCGGTTGACAATCGTGATTCAGTACCAATTAGGTGCTGATCCAAAACACCGCCAGGAATGCGAACCTGCCAGGGGTCGTCGTTTTCCCCGCCTAGCTCCTTTATTCCAGAGGCCACCACAGTTTTCCTCCCTGCCGGCTATGGAGGAACCCATACAAGTGGACAGAGCTCATTTGACTCCACAGGAGCTGACCCAGAAAACCTATGCCTCTATTGTGCCAGCCCCAAACATTTCCGCTGGGGCTGCCCACTTCGTCCTCAGCGTTCGGGAAACGCACGCACCTAGGGTACGTGGGAGAGGCATTCCTAGGTGAGAGCAAGTCCTCTCCTCATTTGACCATGCCCGTGCTTGTTGGATCCGGACCAGGAGTTCAATTCCAGGTTTCTGCCTTCCTGGACTCCGGTTTGGCTGGAAATTTTGTGGATGCTGCCTTGGTGTCTAGATACAATCTCTCCGTGGTCCATCTGGAAAAGCCTTTTGTTATCACCTCTGTCAGTGGGGAGATCCTCCGTGACCCGATCCAGTACCGTACCTAGCCCTTGCTCCTTCAGGTAGGGGCGCTACATAAGGAGAAGCTGGTGTTTTACGTGCTCCTTCAGTCCTCCTCGTCTGTCCTTTTGGGTTTTCAGTGGCTGCAGCGGTACGCCCCTGTGCTCAACTGGGAAACGGACGAAGTCCTTCATTGGGGGCAAGGATGTCGATCTCGCTGTTTGGTGGCACCCCGCCCGGTGCTTCCCGCTTCTTCGATACCACCCACATCTTTGGCAGGCCTTCCTGCTCCATACCAAGAATTTGCAGATGTGTTCTCCGAGAAGCAAGCTGAGACTCTACCTCCGCATCGCCCTTACGGCCTCGGGGCCGAGTCTACCCGCTGTTAGTACCCGAGACGCAGGCTATGTCGGCCTACATTAAAGAAAATCTCCAGAAGGGATTTATTCAGAAGTCCTCCTCCCCTGCCGGGGCTGGATTCTTCTTCGTAGAGAAGAAAGACGGCTCTCTACGGCCATGCATCGATTACCGAGGGCTCAACAAGATTACCATTAAGAACCGGTATCCCCTGCCTTTGATTACTGAGCTCTTCGACCGGCTTCGGGGAGCCAGGATATTTTCTAAATTGGATCTGCGGGGAGCTTATAATCTCATTCGCATACGAGAGGGGGACGAATGGAAGACGGCTTTTAACACCCGCGATGGGCACTTCGAGTACTTAGTGATGCCCTTGGGTCTTTGCAATGCTCCAGCAGTTTTCCAGGAGTTCGTCAATGACATATTCCGGGACCTCCCGTATACCTGTCTCGTTGTTTATCTGGACGATATTCTAATTTTCTCCCCCGATCCTGAGTCCCACATAATCCATGTACGACAGATCCTCCGGCGTTTGAGGGCTAACCGCCTCTATGCCAAGCTCGAAAAATGTCTGTTCCACCAGAAAAGCCTCCCATTTCTCGGCTACATTATTTCGGACAAGGGCCTGCAGATGGATACTGCCAAATTGTCTGCTGTCCTGCAGTGACCAAGACCCGTGGGCCTCCGAGCCATACAAAGATTCCTGGGCTTCGCCAATTATTATAGACAGTTTGTGCCACATTTCTCATCATTGGTGTCTCCTATAGTGGCTTTAACCAAAAAGGGTAGTAATCCGAGGTTATGGCCACCAGCTGCAGAAGAAGCCTTCCTCAAGCTGAAGTTTGCATTCGCCTCTGCCCCGATACTCACCCAGCCGGATACAGACGAACCTTTCTTCTTGGAAGTCGATGCCTCCTCGGTGGGAGCCTGAGCTGTGCTTACCCAAAAGGGTCCCAAAGGCAAGACCCTCACGTGTGTGTTTTTTCTCAAAAACCTTTTTCTCTGCTGAGAGAAATTACGCTATCGGAGATCGGGAATTACTGGCCATAAAGCTAGCCCTAGAGGAATGGCGCTATCTCCTGGAGGGGGCTCAACACCCGGTCAATATTTACACCGACCACAAGAACCTCCTCTATCTCCAGACGGCCCAGCATCAAAACCCGCGCCAGGCTCGATGTTCCTTATTCTTTTTTCGGTTCGATTTTTTGATTAATTTCCGCCCCGCGGAGAAAAACGTCAAGGCCTATGCCCTCTCCCATGCCTCTGATGTGGTAGGAGATGAACCAGCACCACGGAATATCATCCCTCCCGAAAGGCTAATCTCTGCTGCGCCCATAGAGTTGCAACAAATCCCTCCGGGCAAGACTTATGTGCGCCCGGCCCTACGGAAGAAAATACTGTATTGGAGACATTGCTCTCGAGTGGCTGGACACCCGGGAGTGAAGAAATCTTGCTCTCTCATCTCCTGTTTTTATTGGTGGCCCAGTCTGGCCAAAGACGTTCGTGAATTTGTGGAGTCATGAACTTCTTGTGCCAGCAACAAGTCTTCCCATCTCAAGCCGGCAGGACTGCCTATTCCCGATTGTCCTTGGACCCACGTGGCCATGGACTTGATTACTGACCTCCCGCCTTCCTCCGGTAATACCGTGGTCTGGGTAGTCACGGATCGCTTTTCCAAGGTGTCCCACTTCGTTCTCTGCCAGGTCTACCCTCTGCTCCTCGTCTGGCCAGCATATTTCTTCAACATATTTTTCTGCTACATGGGCTGCCCCGCCATATAGTCTCTGATCGGGGGGTCCAATTTGTTTCTAGGTTCTGGCGCTCCCTCTGTAACCAGCTACAAGTAAAATTGGATTTCTCTTTGGCCTATCACCCTCAGACCAACGGGCAGGTGGAGAGGGTTAACCAGATACTGGGCATCTATCTGCGGCACTTTGTTTCTGCTTGTCAGGACATTCCCCTAAAATGAGGACAATTGGCTTCTACCTCATGGGGGTTTTTGCCTTCCTCTGGATCAACACTGTAGCACAATATGCTGAACTGGACGTCAGTCTTTTTTCACCTTTACAAACTATGTAACTTTGTAATACCAAGGCCATAATTTTACACTATCCTTTTTCATTGTAAAGGTAGCAGTGTCCTTACAATATGTTATTACAATGACCAGGAAAACTCCTTCCAGTAACAGTTACGTGTTATACAGTCTTGTAGAAACATTTGGCCTTTTGAGGGCCACCATGATGCTGATGTGGCCTCTGTGAATATGAGTGTGACCCCCCTTCCCTGAGCTCACCAGCCGAGATCTATAAATTCTCAGGAACAATTCTTCCATTTTAAAAGAAAACTTCAGGTCTAAATCACAAACAATGATCTAGAAACATCTCAAATCTGGTTTTATCCTTTCTGTCTCTTTCTGTTATTTAGTCGGGTTCCCCAAGATAAGATTTATTCTCAGGGGTTTCACAAATGACACAAAAGTTGGGAGACGTTGTATGAATATAGTTAGAATGAAATATGAAGATATAAAATATCATTGTTCTGCATTTATTATACATACAAGATCCTCAATCTACTGCTCAGCCCGGTCCAATCAGCCCAGGAATCTGACCCCGATCTACTTCATTATAGACCCATAGTAACAGCAGGAAGTATAAATGTAATAAATCTGCCAGAACAAGAATATCACAGGAAGATGAGATATAATTGGTATCTTACCTCAGATATTGCAGGTTGTGTAATGCTGGTGCAAGTCTCTCTAGTCCTTCATTGCCTAAGGAACATCCAGATAGATCAAGTGCTTCTATATTTGTGCAGGTTTCCAGAATAAATGCCAACACTGTGCAGTCTAGAACCGATATGGGAACACGAGAAAAGTAAAGACATTGGTGAGATTTCAATAATTCCAGCACTAGAGCCTTATTCCGGGATTCAAACAGATAGAAGGATGAATCGAGAAGACTTCGGTCGAAGTATTCTTTATTCCCTGACCTCTCTTCTTCTATAATGAAGTTCTTCAGCCAAGTGATGACGTCGCTGGAGGCCTGAACTGCTTGTGTGTCCAGGTATCCAGTCAGTATTGACCTGGTGGAGCCGTCTGATAGACCACACAGGAAACGGAGGAAGATTTCACCGCGTCCATCGTGATAGGATTTGGCTTTTTCTATTGATTCCTGTAACTTCCCAGGAGAATAATCAGCATAATGCACCAAGGCAGAGAAGAATTCCTGGACTGTGAGATGTAAGAAGGAATAGCTCCCAGGATCCTCCGATTCCATCAGAAAACTTGATAAGAGCTTTGACTTATTGTCCACATGGAAAGATTCCAGATCTCGTTCATCAAAAATAATCCTGTGATTCATGACCCCGTGTTCTGCCATCCACCCGATGGAGCGAAGGAGCGCAGGAGCATCACTTGTGTCCAGGCTGTGATTGGACAGGATGTTGGCCACAAATTTGGCAAAGAGCTGGGTCACTGTTTTGGGTAAAAATGTCACCGGCTGACCACTACTTGTTGGCTGGAAGCTCTTGGATAATACTGTACAGATGATCCAGCAGTAGGATGGGAGGTAACAGAACGTGTACAAGGAGTCATTCTGCTTCATATAATTAAAAGCCTTTTCTCCCAGTTCAGGGTTAGAGAAGAAATTCTGAAAGTAAATCTGTCGTTCTTCTGGAAAAAATCCGGTGATTTCTATTATTCTCTGGAAAACTGTACAATCAATTGTTGCCAGTCTGGTTGGGCGACTGGTCATTAGCACAGAACAGCCATTCAGAAGAGACTTTCTCACCAAACTAAACACAATGTGACCACAATGTTCGGGCAGTTTAGGATGAGAGCACAAGTGACGAGATGTGAAATCCATTGTGTGATTGCTTTCATCTAAACCATCAAATATAAAGAGAAGTTTCTCTGGATCCTGCAAGATGTTCCCAATCTCCCCCTCCAGATGCGGGTATTGCTGAAGGATCATTGTCTCCAGACTAACCTCCTCCTTCAGTCTGTTCAGCTCACGGAATTTGAAGAAAAAGACAAAAGAGAATCTTTGATAGAGATCCCCACTCACCCAGTCATAGACAAACTTCTGTATCAGTGTGGTCTTCCCTACCCCGGGCACTCCGCTCACCATCACCATCTGTGGTACACGTCTGGATCGCTGGCACCAGCGGAACATCTTGTTGGGGGAAATGCGTTGTAGAAAATTTTGGGTTCTCTTTAAATATTCCACATGTTCTACCCCCGTCTGTATGAGCTCATTCTCAGAGCGTTCCCTAAAGCGATCAGTGGAGACAACGATGAGGTTCACATAACGTACAGAGAATGGAAAACTTTCCTCTCCTTGATTACATCTTGGAGGGTTGTTCTCTATAAGTCTCTTAGTTTTTTCGTATAAATATTTCTTGTGACGGTTCTGGGCATCTGTAGAAAAAAGGAAAATAAAGATGAAGATAAGAAGCTGAAACAAAATGAAAGATTTTGTTGGAAAATTTCAGTCATCTTTAGTAAATTTGGTGCTTTTAGGTCTCCTGTTGTCCACACCCCCTTTTTTTCTAGACACGTGACAGAACTGTCAACATAAATATAAGTGCCTATATTCGATAGATTCTAGGGAAAAAATCCAAAAACACCTCTAGAATATGTCCAATTTGAACTATTGGATCTTGGTATCAATAAAATGTAACTTTTTTTGTACAAAATCAAAAGTAGTGATATTATAACTCCCCAGAGCTATGCAGAGATTACAATAACTCTGTGGTGCACAGGGAACATGGGTGGAACTACCAGAGTAGCAGAAATAACAGCTGCCTCAGGCCCCAGTGGCAGCTGCTACCACGTCTGCTACCCCGGCAGTTCTGGCGGGGCAGAACTGCGGGACCCACCTCCGTCATCTGCTTCTGAACACCCAGAACTGTGCCACCAGGGCTCTGATCTTCTAGCCTGCCTGGTAAGCCTAATGAGTTAGGCCTTCAGCATACCAGGCTCCAGTTCCTAGTGATGACATGGGCAGCGCGATGACAACACATCATCGCACTGCCGGCACCGGACTCAGAGGTCAGCCAGCTGGCTGCGCTGTCACATCGTAGGTGCATGGAGAGAGGTGAGTAAGTTATTTCTTTCTTTTTTTTTTAACACTTGGAGCTTAAACCCTGCCTGCCTGTCTATATGGCCCTGATATGCCCCCTATAAACCTGCCTATATGGCCCCTATATGCCCCCTTATAACTCTGCCTGCCATTATAGCTCCTATTTTCCCCTATAACCCTGTCTGCCTATCGTTATGGCCCCTATAGCCCCCCCTAAACCCTACCTATTGTAACGGATGAGCGGTAAAGCGGATAGTGGACCCACTGGACCACTGCCGGGCTTGCTTTGAGGGGGCGTAACTAAGCGGCCGTAAGGCATCTTCACAGAGCCTTTGATAGTAAGAATGGCTTACCCCAACAGCCGCCAGGTGCGACCTCAGAGCAGTCCCCAGCAGTGGCAGCTGACCAGATAGGCCAGAAGTGCCAAAGCTAGGCACCAACAGAATAGGAACAAAGATAAAGCAGACTAGGAAAAGATATGTGCAGGTACAAACAGACAAAGACAGTACAAAACGGATGCCAAACAGGAGGGTTAAACGTAAGGCAAAGCAACAATACATAGACTGGAAACAACACCAATGTCACAGATGCCCCTGCGACCTCCATCCCGTCACAGGCACATCCGTGCCCGCTACTGAGCGGCGGCGTGACACGCATGTCGGGTCGCGGGCGCGCTCATTCCCCGCCATGTTCCCCTGCTAACTTACCCGGCCACGCTCCTGCTGTAGTCTCTGTCCCGCGCTGTGCGTGGCCCCGCTCCCTAGGGCGCTCACGCGCCGGCAGTGTTAAATTTAAAGGGCCAGCACACCGGTAATTCGTTATTGCCGTTCGCTGTCCCTATTTAAGCCTGCCCCTTCCAGGTTACCCTGCTGGATCTTTAGTGCCTTACCGCCTACTTAGAAAGTGTTTCCTGAGTCTAGTTCTGATTGCTGTGTACCGTACCTTCTTGCCTCCGTCCCTCGACCATGAACCTTTGCCGCCTGTCCTGACCTTATTGCCTGTCCCCGACTGCGAGCCTGCCTGACGATTCTGTACCACGCTATACCTTGGCTACCACCGCAAGCAAGTCACGTCAGGGGTAGCGACCTGGTAGACTCCCGCCGCAGCAAGTCCATCCCGCTTTGCGGTGGGCTCTGGTGAAAACCGGGACCTACTTAGATTCCGCTCCCTGGCGAGGCTTACACCATCGCTTGCGGTGATCCAGTGGATCCACTACCACGAACCGTGACAACCAAGAACATAAGCAGAGACTAAAACTAAACTCAGGCAAGGAACCAGGGCAAGAACAAGGCAAGCAAACGCAGACAAAGACACAAGGAGACCAACATAGAGACTAACCAAATATAGAGGATACCATAAGGACACAAACAAGACAGCGTGTCCACACCGGACTGCTAACAAACAAGATAAGAAAACACACAGCAACAACAGCACAACATGAGACACTAACAACACAACATGACACAACATGCAACAACAAGGATCAGGCAGGGAGTGTAGGGACAAGCAGGCTTATAAACACACAGGTGGAAGGGGATTGGTAGAGGTCCAACCCCGCTGCACACTGTGGGTATAAATGAGTGGAAGATGTGGCCGCCGCCCTCTATAGAGAGACAGGGAAATAGGGCAGCAGCCAAAATGGAGGAGCAGCATGGCCCGCACAGGAAAAGCCACACAGCAACCGCAGGCGGGCAAGCAGCGGCGTCTGGAATGCACACGGCGACAGCAGAGGCCGCGGCGAAGGACATGATCGCGGTACGGACCGTGACAGTACCCCCTCCTTAAGCCCCCTCCTCCTCCTCCAATCCACAAAATTGAAATTCAACCTATGTCTGGGGTCCGAAACACTCCGGGGCAAACACCAAAGCCAAACTAACGGCTGCATAGCCAGTACTGGGAATAATTATGAAATGGAGGTGCACAGGAGGAACAAACAGGGCACTAGGCAGAATGTGGGGGGAGGGACTCTGGGTGGGACCATGAGCTAACAGACGCTCTGGGCGGGAACATGAGCTACCGGACGCTCTGGGCGGGACCAAGAGCTAACAGACGCTCTGGACAGGACCATAAGCTAACGGACGCTCTGGGTGGGACCATAAGCTAACAGACGCTCTGGGTGGGACCATGAGCTAGGCAACGGACGCTCTGGGCGGGACCATGAGCTAGGCGGACGCTCTGGGCGGGACCATGAGTTAGGCGGACAGGGATACTGACACTCTGGGCGAACCATGAGCCAGCGGACAGGGAGACTGACACTCTGGACGTACCATGAGCCAGCGGGACAAGTAGACTGACACTCTGGGTAAACCATGAGCCAGCGGACAGGGATACTGACACTCTGGGCAAACCATGAGCCAGCGGACAGGGAGACTGACACTCTGGGCGAACCATGAGCCAGCGGGTGCTGACACTCTGGGCGAACCATGAGCCAGCGGACAGGAATGCTGACAACCTGGGCAAACCATGAGCCAGAGGGACAGGGATACTGACACTCTGGGCAATCCCTGAGCCAGCGGACAGGGATACTGACACTCTTGGCGAACCATGAGCCAGCGGACAGGGATACTGACACTCTGGGCGAACCATGAGCCAGCGGACAGGGATACAGACATACTGGGCAAACCATGAGCCAGCGGACAGGGAGACTGACACTCTGGGCGAACCATGAGCCAGCGGACAGGGAGACTGACACTCTGGGCGAACCATGAGCCAGCGGACAGGGAGACTGACACTCTGGGCGAACCATGAGCCAGCGGACAGGGAGACGGCCACTCTGGGCGACCCATGAGCCAGCGGGACAGGGATGCTGACACTTTGGGCAAAACCATGAGCCAGCAGACAGGAGACTGACACTCTGGGCGACCCATGAGCCAGCGGACAGGGATACTGACACTCTGGGTGAACCATGAGCCAGCGGACAGGGAGACTGACACTCTGGGCGAACCATGAGCCAGCTGACAGGGAGACTGACACTCTGGGCGAACCATGAGCCAGCGGACAGGGATACTGACACTCTGGGCGAACCATGAGCCAGCGGACAGGGAGACTGACACTCTGGGCGAACCATGAGCCAGCGGACAGGGAGACTGACACTCTGGGCTAACCATGAGCCAGCGGACAGGGATACTGACACTCTGGGCGAACCATGAGCCAGCGGACAGGGAGACTGACACTCTGAGCGAACCATGAGCCAGCGGACAGGGATACTGACACTCTAAACCACCAAAGACCTGCAAAAGGGAAAAAAAAAAAAAAAAACACACCCACACACAAAAAAAGAACTGCCGCAAACAAGACCTGCGTATAAACCAAGAAAACAGAGGGCAAGATGTCAGCGGAGTCCATGGCCTAATCCTACTGTAAGGGATGAGCGGTAAAGCGGGTAGTGGACCCACTGGACCACTGCCGGGCTTGCTGCAAGGGGGCGTAACTAAGCGGCCGTCGGGCATCTTCACAGAGCCTTTGATGGTAAGGATGGCTTTCCCCGACAGCCGCCAGGTGCGACCTCAGAGCAGTCCCCAGCAGTGGCAGCTGACCAGATAGGCCAGAAGTGCCAAAGCTAGGCACCAACAGAATAGGAACAAAGATAAAGCAGACTAGGTAAAGATATGTGCAGGTACAAACAGACAAAGACAGGACAAAACGGATGCCAACCAGGAGGGTTAAACGTAAGGCAAAGGAACAATACATAGAAAGACTGGAAACAACACCAAGAACATAAGCAAAGACTAAAGCTAAACTCAGGCAAGGAACCAGGGCAAGAACACAGGCAGAGAACACAGGCAGAGAATAAGGCAAGAAAACTCAGACAAAGACACATGGAGACAAACATAGAGACTAACCAAATATAGAGGATACCATAAGGACACAAACAAGACAGCATGTGCACACCGGACTGCTAACAAACAAGATAAGAAATAGCACAACATGAGACACTAACAACACAACATGACACAACATGCAACAACAAGGATCAGGCAGGGAGTGTAGGGAGAAGCAGGCTTATAAACACACAGGTGGAAGGGGATTGGTAGAGGAAGCCAAACCCCGCTGCACACTGTGGGAATAAATGAGTGGAAGATGTGGCCGCCACCCTCTATAGAGCAACAAGGAGTCAGGGGCAGCAGTCAAGATGGAGAAGCAGCATGGCCAGCATGGGAAAAGCGGCACAGCAACCGCAGGCGGGCAAGCAGCGGCGTCAGGAACGCACACGGCGACAGCAGAGGCTGCGGCAAAGGACAGGAACGCGGCACGGACCGTGACACCTATCTACCTAGATGGGCCTTATAACCCACCTAAACCTTGCCTGCCTAACTATATGGACCCCTATAAACCTGTTAAACCCTACTTGCCTACCTATATGGGCCCTCTATAGCCTACCTAAACCCTGCCTACCTACCTATATGGGCCCTTTAACCACCCTAAACCCTGACTGACTACATATATGGCCCTTATAACCCACCTAAACCCTACCTGCCGACCTATATGGGCTTATATAGCCTATTTTATTTACAAAAAATGCCCCAAAAATCCTTAACCAAAAAAGTAGTAACAATTGAATACTCCCAAAACATAATTTACAAATGAAAAAGAAAGGAGCTTAATCCACCAACAAATAAAATAAAATCCTTTATTTAATTATATTAAAATCACATAACATCACATAAAACAAGATCCCACAGTTGAATGCCAAGAGGCGCATAACAATATCAAAAATGTAAACAAAATAGGGTAATAAATAGTGTATCAAAAGTCACATACAAAAAGAGCAGTTCCCAGTATATGAATTAAATATTCTATAATAATTTTTATACTGCTCATAATAGTTACATCAAGACCAATACACAAGTATATATCAATATTATCAAATCAAGTTAGAGTAAATCACCCATATTTATATGTAGTTCATGTATCTCCAATAAACCCCGAAGTACGTATGTTTCGCCAGTATTTTGCTTCCCCTTGAGGCGAAACATACGTACGCCGGGGTTTATTGGAGGTACATGAACTACATATAAATATGGGTGATTTACTCTAACTTGATTTGATAATATTGATATATACTTGTGTATTGGTCTTGATGTAACTATTATGAGCAGTATAAAAATATTATATAATATTTAATGTCACGGGCGAAATATAGAATTCAGGATAAAACACAGAGTCCTTACTAATGCACAAAGATAGTACCAGTAAAAACAAATATGGCACTGTGTGCTCTATCACCTATAGCCAGGAGTTTAATTCCATTAAAAGAATTTTTTACAAAAACATTCATATTTTAAGACAGGATGACACACTAGCTGAATTATTGGATGAGGGAATAC
Organism: Phyllomedusa bahiana; assembly: GCA_025379985.1. Classification (NCBI taxonomy): domain Eukaryota; kingdom Metazoa; phylum Chordata; class Amphibia; order Anura; family Hylidae; genus Phyllomedusa; species Phyllomedusa bahiana. Next base: position 56,172 of record JAODAL010017520.1, read on the forward strand.
ACCTAGTGGCCAAACGAAATAGAACCATAGGAACGGAAATATCTCCTAGTATTTTTGCTGGTGTCCAAACTAGGGAAAACTGGCTTTCCTTGAAAGGTTTCTTCCCGTGTAATAAGAAAAGGTGTAATATTTGCAAACACACAATAAAACAGGATACCTTTAAACCTAATAAGAAGACAGACAGACAATACAATATAAGGAAATTCATTAATTGTGACACTCACCATGTTATCTATGCAGTCTATTGTACCTCATGTGACAAAATGTATGTTGGCAGCAGCATCCGTAGATTTAAAACCCGCATAACAGAGCATTTATATAACATCAAAAAGGGCCAGACGTCCCATTCAGGTGCAGCCAAACATTTTTTAGATACACATGCAGGTTCGATAGATAGTCTACGATGCTGGGGCATAGAGAAGGTAGACAACCCCAAGAATGGGACTGATTGGCAACGTCTTGTACGTAAACGGGAGGCATTTTGGATATTCGAGTTAGATACTAGAGCACCCAACGGGCTCAATTATAGAAATGACCTAACCTGTGTATATTGATACATAGTTGCTATTATCCTGTTATTCTTGGTATTCTACCTATATCCATACTTTATATATATATGTTTATATATGACCCGGATTTGTTTTGAACACAGATACGTTTATGTTATCTTAACAGTTTTGTAATGCACAAGGAAATGACGTAGTATGGAGTGAACACACCCCCTATGTCTTCCTCTTCACCTAGTTTAAATGAGCGACAGATGTTTATAAACATATGTTATCCGTGAACAAGGGCTATACTGAGCCCCGAAACGCGTCGGTTTCTGTCCCCCCTGCACCCCCTGATTCTGATGATATTGAATTTGGAAAATAAGCACTATATTTACTTCTTCGCTGGGTCCTATTTTCCGATTGGAGTTATACTGCCTACCTACCTAGGACCAATCTACCTACGTTCCTGGGGCCTAACTATTGCCTACCTTCCAGGAGCCTACCAACGTACCTACCTAGGGCCTACTAACCTATGTAATGGGGGGTAACCTGGTAACATGATTCTGAGGAGTACAGGCCATAGCTGTAACACATTTGAGGGGTGAATCCCCCTGTTTCCTCCCCATCAGAGAATGTGGCCTCTTAGTCTTATTCCTATACTCCTCTGCCACCTCTTAAAAGTTTGAACAGAAGTGGGGGCAGTGAGGAAGGAGCTGGAAAAGTGATGATTCTCAGATTTTTGTGTTCAAATATGCAGGGATGAGTGGTGTCCAGGAGAAGTCGTCATGGTGGTCTGGGCCGGATGCTGAACAAAAGGGAAAGTCAACAACTCATCAGTGAAACATCACCTGTGAGTCACAAGATGTAACTGCACAGGGGGGGGGGGGGGGGGGGGGGGGGGGGGGGGGGGGGGGGGGGGTGGGAAATCAACTTATATGTCAGCAAGCCTGGTGTACATGGTGTCTATCACAATATGATCACTGTATGGTGGTTTTATACATCAGCAGAGCCTGTTACACTGGTGTCTACACTATATGGTCACTGTATGGGGGTAATATACAGTCGCAAGAGCCATTGTACACTGTGTCCTATCACTATATGATCACTGTAATGGTGGTTATATACATCTGCAGAAGCCTGTGATACACTGCCTGTCTATCACATATGGTCCCGTAAGTGGTAATATACAGTCTGCAGAGCCTGTGTACACTGGTGTCCTACTGCTATAAGGTCACTGATATGGTGGTAATATACAGTCTGCAGAGCTGTGTACACTGCTGTCTACCACTATAATGGTCACTGTATGGGGGGTAATAAACAGTCTGCAGAGTTCAGTATACACTCAGTGTCCCCACTAATGGTCACTGTAAGGAGTTAATATGCATCTGCGAGAGCCTGTGTACACTAGTAACCTTCCTCTATATGGGGCATTGTATGGAGTAAAATTACAGGTCTGCAAGGCCTGTGTACACTGGTGTCTAACCACTATATGGTCAACTGATATGGGGTAATATACAGTCCTGCAAGCCTGTGTACACTGGTGTCTAACCCTATATGATCACTGTATGGAGGCAATATATAGTCTACAGAGCCTGTGCACACTGGTGTCTACCACTATATGGTCACTGTATTGAGGTAATATACAGTCTGCAGAGCCTGTGTACACTGGTGTCTACCACTATATGGTCACTGTATGGAGGTAATAAACAGTCCTGCAGAGCCGTGTACATCTGGTTCTAACACTATATGTCACTGTAATTGAGGGTAATATACAGTCTGCAGAGCCTGTGTACACTGGTGTCTAACACTATTTTTGACGTGTATTGAGGTAATATATAGTCTGCAAAGCCTGTTACACCGGTGGTCCAACCACAATTGTGACTGATGGAGGTATTTCTACAGTCTGCAGAGCCTGTGTACACTGGTGTCTACCACTATAATGGACCCACTGTATGGGGGTAATATATAGTCCCTGCAGAGCCTGTGTACACTGGGTGACTACCACTATAATGGGCATTTGTATGGAGAATATACAGTCTGTAAGAGCCTGGTACACTGGTGTCTACCACTATATGGTCACTGTATGGGGGTAATATACAGTCTGCAGAGTCTGTATACACTGCTGTCCACCACTATATGGTCACTGTATGGAGTTAATATACAGTCTGCAGAGCCTGTGTACACTAGTACCTTCCACTATATGGGCATTGTATGGAGGTAATTTACAGTCTGCAGAGCCTGTGTACACTGGTAGTTACCACTATATGGACATTGTATGGAGGTAAAATACAGTCTGCTTTGCCTGTGTACATGGGTAGCGACGACTATAAGGTCACAGTATGGAGGTAATATACAGTCTGCAGAGCCTGTGTACACTGTTGTCTACCACTATATGGTAACTGTATGGAGGTAATATACAGTCTTCAGAGCCTGTGTACACAGGGAGACAACCACAATATGGCATTGTATGGAGGTAATATACAGTCTGTAAGCCTGTTGAACACTGTGTCTTACCATTGATGGTCACTGTATGGGGTTGTAAATAAAAAACATTTAGTGGGGGGAAGTCCCTGCAGAGTCTGTATACACTGCTGTCTACCACTTATATGGTCACTGGTAATGGATTTAATAGTACAGTCCTGCAGAGCCTGTGTAACCTGTTGTCCTACCACTATAAGGTCACTGTTTAATGGCGCAACCTACACCAGACACCCGCGCCTTAGGACCACAGGTACCCAAACCCCAAAGCTTAGTCGCACAGTATGGAGGAACACTACAGTATGTGCAGCCCATGATACCCCATTGATGTAACAAACCCCACACAGTACCGCATGTACAGGTCGATACCAAATACCATACTCCAGAGCCTGTAACCGCCGATACCCCCCCCACGACACAGGACCTCCAGTACTTTTCGTAACCACCCCGAGTAGCAGCGCCTGAGACCCCTAGAGACCCCTCACTATATGATCACTGAAAGTAGTCAATAATAGTATGTCTACAGAGCCTGGTTGCAACACTGGTGTCTTACCACACTATGTCACTGTATGATGTAATAAACAGTCTGTCCAGAGCCTGTGTACACTTGGGTGTCTAACACTATATGTGACTGTATTGAGGTAAAGTGCAGTCTGCAAAGCCTGGAGTATACTGGTCTACCACTATTATGGTGACTTGTATGGAGGATTCTACAGTCCTGCCAGACCAGTGTGCACTGTTGTCTACCACAATATGGACACTGTATGGGGGTAATATACAGTCTGCAGAGCCTGTGAACACGTGGTGTCCTACCACTATATGGTCACAGGTATGGAGGTGTAATAATACAGTCTGAAGTATGTATACACATGCTGTCTACCACTGATTATGGTCACTGTAAGAAGTGAATATACAGTGTCTGCAGAGCCTGTGGTACACTAGTAACCTTCCACTATAAGGTCACAGTATGGAGGTAAATAGAACGACTGCAGAGCCTGAGTTACACTGTTTGTACTACCACTTACATGGTACCTGATAAGGGAGGTATTATTACAGTCTTTATCAGAGCCTGATGTACACTGTGTCTACCAATATATGGTAGACAACTGTATGGAGATAATATACAGGTCTACAGAGCCTGTGACACAGTGTACCTAACCACTATAATGTCACTGTATGGAGGTAATATACAGTTGTGTAAGAGCCTGTGTACACCCCTGTTGTCCTACCAACTAATATGGTGACAGTATTGAGGTAATATGCAGTCTGCAAAGCCTGAGTATACTGGTGTCTACCACTAATAAATGGTGACTGTATGAGGGAAATAGTCATTCTGGCAAGCCTGTGTATACTTGTGTTCCTAACCACTAGATGGTGACTGTATGGAGGTGAATCAACTCTGCTGAGCCTGTGAGCACTGGAGATCTACCACAATATGGGTCACTGTATGTGGAAATATAAAGTCTGTCAGAGCCTGTGTACATGGTGTCAAACCACGTTTATGTATCACTGTATGGTGGGTGGTAATATACAGTACCTGCAGCGTTCTGTATACACTTGCTGTCTACCACTATATGGGTACATGTATGAAGTTAAAATACAGTCGCAGATGCTGTGAACACTGGTACCTTCCACTATATAGGGCATTGTATTGGAGGTGAATATACAGTCTGTATAGCCTGAGGTACACTGGTGCTCTACCACTATAGGACATTGTATGGAGTGAAATGACTTTAACAGATCCCTGCATTGCCGTATACATCTGGTATCGACCACTATATGGTCACAGTTGGAGGTAATATACATCGCAGGAGGCCTGTGTACACTTGTCAGATACCACTATATTGGTGTACTGTTACAATGGAGGTAAAATACAGTCTGTTACGGCCTGTGTACACGGGGTCTACCACTATATGTCACTGTAAATGTGGTTAAATACAGTCTGCAGAGGCCTGTTTAACACTGCTGTCTACCCCTATATGTGTGTCACTGTATAGGGGGTAATATACAGTCTGCAGAAAGCCTGTGTACACTGGTGGTCTACTGGCTATATGTCACTGTATGGGGGTACTTACAGTCTGCAGAGCCTGTGTACACTGCTGTCTACCACTATATGGTCACTGTATGGAGGGTAAAATACAGTCTGCAGAGTCTGTATAATAACACTGCCTGTGTACCACTTAGTGGTCACTTGTATGGAGGTTAAATATGCATGTCTGCAGCGCCTGAGAACACTAATACCTTCCCACTTGAAATGGGCATATGATGATGGATGGAAAATTACAGTCTGCAGAGCCTGTGTACACTGGTAGCAACCACTATAAGGACATTGATAAGGAGGATTAAAAATACAGTCTCTTTGCCCTGTGTACACGGGTCGCGACGACTATAAGGTCACAACGCATGGGAGGTAATATACAGGTCCCTGCAGAGCATGTGTGCATCTGTTTGTGCTACCCTATATGGTAAAACTGTATGGAGCTAATAGTACAACTTCAAAGCCCCTTTTGTACACTGTGTACCAACCACTAAGATGGTTCACTGTATGGTGAGGTAATTATACAGTCCTGTATAGCCTGTGTACACTGGTGTCTATCTCTATATGATCACTTAATGAGGAGGCAATTATATAGTCTTTAACAGAGCCTGTGCACACTGGTGTGCTTACACTAAATGGTCATGAATTGGAGGAAATATACAGTCTGCTAGAGCCTGGAGTACACTGGTGTCCCTAACCACTATATGTGTGACAGACAAAGCGATCCAACAATCGACATCCACAAGCCTGAGAGTACCACTGGAGTCTACCACATAGTATGGTCCCTGTATGGGGTTGTAATAACTAGTCTGCAGAGCCTGTGGTACACTAGGTGGTCTACCACTATATGGGACACTGTAATGGAGGTAATTCTACAGTCTGCCGAGGAAAGACAAGATTCACAGGCTGATGCACCCCTCACTGATCCCAAGACTATCATAACACAGCACCCGACAGCCGCTCCAGTGTACACAGGTACCTATCCGACTATATGGGCCATAGTACTGGAGTTAATGATACAGACAATGAGCCTGTTTACACTGGTGGTCTACCACTATAGATGTCACTGTAATGGGTGAAAAAATCCAAGACTGCAGAGTTCAGAAAACACTGCTTGTCAACCCCTATAAGGACACAGTATGGAGTTATACTATACAGATCTGGCTAGAGCCTGTGGAACACTAGGAAGCCTTACACAATTAAGGGCATAGGTATGAGGTAATTGATACATTCTTGCAGAGCCCTGTGTACCATGGTAGCAACCACTATCTTGGACATTGGTAAGGAGAGGATAAAATACAGATCCTTGCTTTTCCAGTGTACATGGGTAGCGACTACATAAAAGGTCACAGACAGGAGGTCTCAATATCATGACTCAAAGCCTGTGAACACAGTTTGACAACCACTATAAATGAAACTTGATAATGGGTAAAAATACAAGTGTCCTGACAGTAGCCTGAGTAACACTGGTGATCTACCACTATAAGGTCACAGTAAGGATGATAAAATACATACAACAGAAGAGTCCTTACGATACACTGGTACCTCACCACACAATGGTGCACTGGTTATGAGGGTAATATACTCGTGTGTAGCGCCAGTGTACACAGGAGACTAACCCTAAAATGATCACTAGTTATTTATTGCAATAAATAGTCAAGCAGAGCCTGGTGCACACTGGGTAGACGAACCACAATAATGGTGCACTGGATGGGAGGAAATATACAGTCTGGCAGGAGCCTGTTGCACACAGGTGGCCCTAACACGAAAAGGTGACGCGTATTGAGGTAATATGCAGTCTGCAAAGCCTGTATATACTGGTGTCTACCACTATATGGTGACTGTATGGAGGTATTCTACAGTCTGCAGAGCCTGTGTGCACTGGTGTCTACCACAATATGGTCACTGTATGGGGGTAATATATAGTCTGCAGAGCCTGTGTACACTGGAGCCTCCACTATAAATTTGTCACTGTAGTGGGAGGTAATATACACTGTGTCAGCGCTGGTATACACAGTGTTCTACCACGTTCTCTTGACCCAGTACTGCCGAATCCAAAACCATACAGCCTACTCCTGTTTACACAGGAAAACCGGTTACAAGCAAAATGGGCAAAGAAATGGTGATGGTAATATATACATCCGCTTGTGCCTGTGTTACATCTGGTAGCAACCACAAAAAGGACCAATGTATGGATGGTGAAAACTACATGTCTTGCCGTTTGCCAGTGTACACTGGTAGCGATCCACTATAAGGTCACAGTATGGAGGAAATAATCATTTATCATGGGCGGCGCCTAGAGTACACTGGTATCTATATTACCACTATATTGTGACTTGTATAGGATGTCATGAAACCTCAATCCATGCCTGTGAACACTGATGCCATACCACTAAACTGGGTCACTTGAAAGGAGCTACGAAAACCGACAGCCCACGGCCGTTGTGTACACAGGTACCGAAACCACTAAAGGTCACAGAAATGGAGGACAAAAACCTCAGACTCTGCCTAGTGTACCCTGGAGTCCTCCTATCACAAAAAGTTACACTATGGAGGTAAATTAACCAGTCTGCACAGGCCTTTTAATCACAGGTGTTCAACCACAATAATGGTCACAGTATGGAGGAATATACCCCCCCGGTCTGTCAGAGCCTTGTCCACTGGTGTCTACCGACAATATGGTGACTGTATGGAGGTATATACAGTCCTGCAGAGCCTAGTTGTACACTGAACCGACCCACATAAGGTCACTGGTATGAGATGTTAATAGTACAGTCGTAAACCTGATGAACCATGGTTCTATCACTATATATGGTCACAGATTATGTGAGGTAATATGACAGTCCAGCACATCCAGTGAATCACTGGTGTCAAACCACTAAGTGGTCCACTGTATAGGAGGTAATATACCGTCTTATCAGAGCCAGTGTACACTGGTGGCCTACCTACTGATATGGTCATTGAATGGAGATAATTTACAGTCTGCAGAGCCTGTGTACACTTGTACCAACCACTAAGGGTTACTGTAAGTGGAATGATCCGACACCCGACAGTACCTGCCATGATGTACCCCTAGGTGGTCTAACCCAATTCTGGTGTCACAGAAATGGAGGATCATGAAAACAGTCAGCACAGACCAGTGGAACACTGGTGTCTACCACTAAAGAGGTCAACCATATGGAGGTAAAAGATACCTGACATGTCAGACCTGTTGTCCACTGTGAGTTTCTACCACTAATATAGGTGGACTGTATGGAGTATTATACAGTCTGCAGAGCCTGTGTCCCAACTTGGTGTCTTATCACTATGATTGTGTCACTGTATGGAGGATAGACAAACAATCTCAGAGCCTGTATTACACTGGTGTCCCTACCACTGTATGTAGTAATATACATTTTGCAAGAGCCTGGGTAAACACTGGTGTCTACTCACAAATGGTCACTGTATGGAGGTAATATACAGACTGATAGAGGCACGCTGTGTACACTGGTTGAACTACCACAATATGTACAATGTATGGCAGAACTATTGGTCTTTGTATACAGATCTTTATTCGGAAATAGCGTCACGGGGACAACAACAAACACACCATGTAGTGACTTGTAAATACGGAAAAAGTAACAGGTCGGAACCCCACCATTACCCAAAATCAGACGTAACTCCAAACATATTGACCACAATTACAACTGACCTATGTGGTACAAATAAAAAATGTTACCCCCTACATCAGTAGAAGCACACAGGGCATCGGACCATCCACGGTGCCCAAACAGCTCAACAGCTCTACCCCCAGCCACCAAAACCTCCTCTTGATACCGTAGCCCAGTAAAATAGGTTACTGATAGGAGTCAAGCGGGGCCCCAACCACATGTAGTCTATGGGGCCCCAGCCAATCACTACTTACACCCCTGTAACAAGTGAAGATAATACCAAATATCTAGTGACCCCTGCCAGAGCAAATAATGAAAAGTAATATAGTGTTCCGGACAGTTTCAGACACTTTTTAAATTTTTCACTCTCATTGTAGCCATTATGTAAGATCCAAAAAGATAATTCTTTTTCTCATTAAGGTACACTCTGCCCCCCCCATCTTGAAAAAACCCCAGAAATGTAGATATTTTTGGTAATTTATTAAACCAGAAAACTGAAACATCACATGGTCATAAGTATTCAGGCCCTTTGCTGTGACACTCATATCTAACTCACATTGCAGTCCAGATCCTTTCTGATCCACCTTAAAGATGGTTCTAGCTCTTCATTGGAGTCCAGCTGTGTTTAATTAAACTGATTGGACTTAATTAGGAAAAGGCACATACTGTCTTATAGAAGACCTCACAGGCACACAGTGCAAGCAGAAGCACATGAAGATTAATGAACTGCCCAAAGAGCTCAGAACAGAATTCAGCAATGAACACAGATCTGGCCAAGGAAAACCCTACATATTTGGTATCACCGGAATTGTATCAACCTGCAGAATTCAGATAACTGAAGAGTGAATGGCATACAGAACCCCGGCACACAGGGCCGGGACAAGACTTTTGTGCCTAGCAAATGGTCCAAATGGCGCCTCCCCCCCCCCCCCACACCCTATTATAGAAAAAAACTTTAAAAGGATCAAATCCCCCTCCATTTTCCCATTTTACAAATAAAAAATGTTATTAAAAAAGTTACACATAATTGGTATCTGCAGCGTACAAAACCGTCTAATCGAAAACATAACATAATTTTATCCTGAACACTCAACACCGTAACAGAAAAAAAAATTTATTCAAAAATTTGGGGTTTAGTTCATTTCACATCCCCAAAATTGAAGAGAAGTGATCAAAAAGTCACATTTATCCCAAAATGTTTCCTATAAAAAGTACACATCAACCTGGAAAAAACGATCCCTCACTCTAGTCCACAGGGGGATGAACAAATAAACTTATTTGCGAAAATTAAAAGAGTAGGAATTGTTTTTTTTTTTTTTTGCGGTACAAAAACATATGAAACACTACATGTTTTTGTATTGCCGGACTTAATCAACCTGCAGAATACAGAGAAACACATCAATATACCAAAGAGAGAACGATGGAAAAAAAAACCTCTCGCAAACATGTGCAAGCATGTTTTTTTTTCACATTTCCCCACTTAGAATATTTTTTGCAGTTTTCCATGTATATTCTATAGTACAGTGAATGACACAATTAGAAAGATCCACTGTCCCACAAAAAAAAGCCACGAGAAGTCACGTAGGTGGAAAAAAAAAAAAAAAAAACTTATGGCTCTGGGAAGGCAGAGAGGATATAATACAAAAGCCATATTAATAAGAAGGCTGTCAGGAAGGGTTTAAAAGCAGGGCGTAACTACACAGGGGTAGCATGTTGCTACGGCCCCGGTTGCTTTGAGGGGGCCCCGCGGCAACTGCTTACCACCTCGCTAGCCCCTGTAATGCCCGCTTGGGCCCGCCGCATGCGAACATAACAGTTCATGCGCGGTGTCAGAGCTGCGGGGCCGGTTCTGTGAGGCAAAGTGGGGGCCGAAGCCGCCTGCCGGCCGGCTCCGCCCCCTTGCTTCACAGAGGCCCTCTCTTAATTGTATGCACGTCCGTGCAACATGCATAGAAAGCAATTAAGATGAACGGCGGGCAGGGAGACTGTAGCGCTCCCTGCCCCTGCCGTAACCTAGCTCTAAAACCCGGCGGGGGCGGAAGGGGACTCATCGCCCGCCTGCCCCCTTCCCCTGTCCTCAGCCCCAAACCTAAAGCACCCGGCTTGGGTAGGAGGGGAAAGGGAGACCCCGGGGGGGGCGCGGCCAGGTAAGTAAGGGGGGCTACGGGGGGGGGGGAAAGGGAATACCTACAGGGGGGCCAAAAGGGAAAGGGGAAAAAGGGGGGGGAGAATACCTACAGGGGGCCACTAAAAAGGAAAGGGGAAGGGGGGGGGGAATCCCTTTCGGGGGGGCTCTAAAGGAAGGGAAGGGGGGGGGGGGGAGAAACCAACAGGGGGGCAAAAAAGGAAGGGAAGGGGGGGGGGAAATCCCTACGGGGGGGTTTCAAAAGGGAAAGGGAAGGGGGGGAAAATACCCAGGGGGCTCTAAAGGGAAAGGGGAAAGGGGGGGGGGCGGGTTTACCTACGGGGGGTTTCCCAAAAAGGAAGGGGGGGAGCATAGCACAGGGGGGCTCTAAAGGAAGGGGGGGAAAGAACCTACAGGGGGGGTCAAAAGGGAAGGGGGGGGGAAATCCTAAAGGGGGCTCAAAAAGGAAAAGGGGGGGAGAATACCTACGGGGGGGTTTTAAAGGGAAGGGGGGGGAATACCTACGGGGGGGGTTTAAAAGGGAAAAGGGGGGGGAGAATCCTACGGGGGGGCTCAAGGGGAAAGGGGTTTGGAGAAAATCCCTTTAAAAGGGGGGGGCTCTAAAGGAAGGGGGGGGGAAATACCTACGGGGGGGGGTTTGAAGGAAGGGGGGGGAGAATCCCTCCCGGGGGGCTCAAAAGGGAAAGGGGGGGAGAAACCTATAGGGGGGTTTAAAGGGAAAGGGGGGGGGAAAAACCAAAAGGGGGGCTCTAAAGGAAGGGGGGGAGAATACCAAACGGGGGGGCTTAAAAGGGAAAGGGGGGGGGGAGAATACCTACAGGGGGTTTAAAAAGGGAAGGGCCCGGGGGAGAATCCCCTCCCGGGGGTTTCTAAAGGAAGGGGGGGAAAATACCTACAGGGGGGTTTAAAAGGGAAGGGGGGGGAAATACCTAAAAGGGGGGCTAAAAAGGGAAAGGGGGGGAAAATTTCCTACAGGGGGGGCCTCAAAAGGGAGGGGGAATCCCTTTACGGGGGGGGCTCAAAAGGGGAAGGGGGGGGAAAAAATCCCTACAGGGGGGCTCTAAAGGAAGGGGGGGAAAAACCTCGGGGGGGTTTTCAAAAGGAAAAAAAGGGGGGGGGAGAATACCTACAGGGGGCCTAAGGAAGGGAAGGGGGAGAATCCCTTGGGGGGGGCTCAAAAGGAAAGGGGAAAGGGGGGGGGAAATCCCTTTACAGGGGGCTCTAAAGGAAGGGAAGGGGGGGGGAGAATACCTACAGGGGGGCTCTAAAGGAAGGGGGGGGAAAAAAAAGACGGGGGGGCTATGGGGAGGGGGGGGGGAGAATACCTACAGGGGGGCTCTAAAGGAAGGGGGGGAAATACCTACAGGGGGGCTCTAAAGGAAGGGGGGGAGAATACCTACAGGGGGGCTCAAAAGGGAAGGGGAAGGGGGGGGAGATTCCCTACGGGGGGGGCTCTGAAAGGGGGAGAATACCAAAAGGGGGGGCTCAAAAGGGAAAGGGGGGGGGGAGAATACCTCCAGGGGGCCAGAAGGGAAGGGGAAGGGGGGGGGGGGGAAAAATTACCTACGGGGGGCTCAAAAGGGGAAGGGGGGGGAAAAATCCCTACAGGGGGTTTCAAAAGGAAGGGGGGGGAAAATACCTACAGGGGGCTCAAAAGGGAAAAGGGGGGGAGAGCAAAACCTACGGGGGGACTCAAAAGGGAAAGGAGGGAGCACTATACCTACAGGAGGCTCTAAAGGGGGGAGCACTAAACCTACAGGGTGCTCAAAAGGAAGGGGGGGGGAAAGCACTTTTCCCTACAGGGGGCTCAAAAGGGGGGGGGAAACTAGCCTACATGGGGTCCTAATCAAACGGGGGGACTATTCTGCCCTACGGGGGGGGGACTATTCTCCCTTTACAGGGGGGCCCTAATCTACTGGGGGGGGGGACTATTCTCCCTAAAAAGGGGGGCCCCTAATCTACTTTGGGGGCCTTTCTTCTAAAAGGGGGGCCCCAAATCAAAAAGGGGACCTATTCTGCCTAAAAAAGGGGGCTTTTAACTACGGGGGGGGGGGACTATTCTCCCTTTCAAGGGGGGTTTAAATCTCCCAGGGGAAACAAATTTCTGCCCCGGGGGGGACTATTCTCCCCTACAAGGGCTCTAATCTACAGGGGGGGAAAAATTTCAATTACAAGGGGGGCCCCTAACCCTCCCGGGGGCCCCCATTCTCCCCACTTTAAAAAACCCCTAAAGCCACCGCCCGGGGGCCCAAAGGGCTGCCTACTTCTCCCCAAGTTTAACCTAACTCCTGCCCGGGGGGTGCTAAGCAAACCTCAAACCGCCCCCGGGGGGCCCCTTTGGTACCTACATCCCGACTGGGGAGCCCCAAAAATTCCCCCAGGGGAAATTCTTACCATTGGCAATATAAAAAGGGGAAAAAGATTAAAAAAAGTGGGAGTCTAGGTATTTTTTGTTTTAAAATTTTAAAGGGACGAGTGGGGGTTTGGGGGAAGTCATCATGGAGGGGCTGCCCCCGAACAGGGGAAGAAAAGGGAAAGTGAACGACTCCTCAGACAAAACGGGCCCCCTGTGAGGGCCCTTTAAAAGTAATAAAATATTTGCAAACACCTGTGTAACTGAAAAACTACCCCCTATAAAGGTCACTGTATGGGGTGTTATATACAGTCTGCAGAACCCGTGTACACTATTATATCCCTAATATTTGGGCACTGTATGGGGGGTTATATATTTGTCTGCCCCGAGCCTGTGTACACTGGGGTTTTTCCACTTTTATGGGGCACTGTATGGGGGTTATTAAAAGTCCCGCAGAGCCCGGGGTACACGGGTATCTTTCCACTATATGGTCACTGTAAAGGTGGGTTTTAACAGTTCTGCAGAGCATTTTTTAAAACTATTAAACCACTATATGGTCACTATATTGCGGGTTAAATTTTGGGCTTTGTGTACTGATCAGTTTAAAAGTGTATTGGTATTATTCAGTCCTTTGTTTGGTTAAAAGTTTTTTGGGGGGTATAATCAAAGGTTTCCCCATGTAATAGGGTTAAATTTGTAATATTGGGTTTTTTGGTATAGTAGATTTGTTTTTGGTGCAAACATGATGGTGATATGTAGGTTTAGGATTTACCCCCTTTTATTATCACAAATTTTCCCCCAAAAGCTTTCCTGGTAAAAAATTTCTTGGTGGGGGTGGGGCAATGGGGGGAGGGGGGGGGGGGCAATCCCCAAAAATTTGTTTTGGGGACCCTGGCTTCTCTAAATTAAAAGCCCCCTGGGTTAAAAAATATTTATTTTCTGCGGCAAAAGGCGGCGGAATAGGGGGCACAGCAAAACTGGGAAAACCCAAAAAACCCACGTATTGATTACAAAACACACCCAATTTAACCCGGAAAAAAAAAACCCCCAAAAAGGGGGGAGGGTGTCTGTTACCCATAGCAACCGATCCTAAACTCAGCTTTACTTTTTTAGTGGTAAAAAATTAACAGCTTAGCTCTTATGGTTTTATTGGGAAAAAAAAAGACTTTAGACATTATTGCCTATGTAGTTAAAAATGCACATTTGGGGGAGTGAATACTGTATTAAATTTTTATAATGCATGTTATTTTATACAACCACACACAAAACACACACATATTAAATTAATATATTATATATATATTTTATATATACATATTTTTTTTTGCTTAATATAAAATATAGAGAGGGTGTGTGTGTGTTTTGGGTATTTTTATACAGTATAAGGTAAATCATGTAATAAAAGGTTTATGGGATATAGAGGGGGAAAGGAAATTTTTTAGTAAATTTTATAAAAATAGTTGCAATTGGGGAGTTTGGGGGGGGGTAATTCCCCTTTACCCTGGGTTGCCCCATTGGGGTATGGAGCCAAATCCATGCTTTGTCCGGCCACAGGGGAGTTAACCTAAGGGGAGAGCTGGAGAAGTCCACACTCCTTTTTGGGGGAAACATTAAAAGGGGTTTTTATCAGGACGCTGTCATCAGTTTTTCCCATGGGTTGATCGGTTTCCCGGTCTCTGCACTGTTAAGGAAACCGGTGACCGCTGTTCCCCTTAAAGTCTGTAGTTTTGGGGGCAGTCCCGTCTCTCTGGTAGTCCGACTATAGTAAAACCTTTTGTGGGCCACTGGGGCCCCCCCCGCATGGGGGGGACAACATGGGGGTACCTCAGGTTTAGCCCACAAAACAGGGTCACTCCAACTGGCACGTAGTGCGCGGCTCTTTGGCTCAAGGCTTCCCCCAGAAAACCTTTTGGCGCTCAGCAGAGAGAGGAGGGGGGGGGGCCGCTCGAAACAGGGCCCGCTGGGCCCCTGGGCTGAGCCCCTGTGCTTCAAAACCAGGGAGCCCCAATCCGTCTTTAAACGTCAGACTTTGGGGGGCCAACGGCATAAAACCATTGTAACCATATTAAAATTTATGCATGGGCCCCGCGGCCCCCCCCTCCCCCCCTGAAAAAGGCAAGGGGGCGCCCTAGGGCCCCCACCCCCCCCCAACCCCCCCCCCTGGCTAAAACCCATAAGGGGCCCCCCCCCTCCCGCAGGCAAAACGTGACACTAGTACATTTTTTTTCAAAAATTTTAAAATTTATGGGCAAAGAAATGAAACCCCTCCCTTAGAAAAAAAATTCATCTTGTTCCCCAAAAAACCCCAAAAAAAAAACAAAAAAAAAAGCTTTATATGTAGAAAGGAAGAATAAAAAAAATTATTTGGGATTTGAAAAAAGGGGGGGAAAAAACGGAAAAAACCAAAAATTTTTATGACCAAAAATTAAAATTAAAATAAAGAGTGTGAAGGAAAAACCTTTGGCTCCTTCACACTGAAAGCTTTGGGCCCTTCCCAAATTTAGGGTCAAAAAACCCCGTCCTTTAAAATGCCCATTTTTACAATTTTTTAAAATTTTTGATTTTTAGGGATTTGATGGGGGTTTTTAAGGGGCGGGGTTTTTTTGATGGGAAATTTTTTTAAAGTTGTTTTTGTAGCATGGATTTTTGGGAGTTTCCCAAATTTTTTAAAAAATCTTTAAACCGAAAAGTGGTTTTTTTGGGACATTGTTGGGGGGCCCCCCCCGTTTTGAAGCTCTCCCCTTTTTTTCCCCATGGGCATTTTAAATCACTGAAAACACCTCAAAAAATTGAAAATTCCCCTTGTTTTTCAGCGCTGAAATAAATGAGTTAAAACTGCATTGTGAGGTCTTTACAGAGGAATCAATGGAAATGAACCGGAGGCGTCTTATAGTCATTTTGATTCTCTTTTTGGGGCAGAATCTGTGTCAAAACCGCCCCCAAAAAAGCATCAGGTAGAATACCTGTGGAACATCTCATGAAGTTGCGTCACAAGTTGCATTTTTCTTGTGTTTTTCAACCGCATCAAAAACACAAGCAAACAAGAAAATGCATGGGTTGTATATTACTGCAGGTGGATTCATGACTACATTGGATTTATAACACTAGCGACATTGGGGTCAACCGAACAAATATTCTGTTGTGTTTCTATTGCCATTATTCACCTACAATGTGAGACCCCGGCCTTACAGCACAGAGCGCCCTCCAGCCACTGACCGGCTACACCTGTGTTACTATCAGTTATTATATTGGGCCCTTACCTTTCAGCTCTGGATGGAGTTGGTGTCCGCCTTCATCCAGTCCGATCTCCACCACCAGATCCTCACCTAACAAGAAATGACAGATTTGATCAGTTCTGAAAATACATCATCAGCACCGTATGTACAGATAGGATAGAAAAAGGAGATTATTCGGACACCTGTGACAAGGAGTAATGGGCTTAAAGGCAAAACTGGGAAAAGCACCCAAACTCCCTGCTCCTCCCACTATAGCCAAATCATTGAAGGCCAGTGATTCAGTGTCTCAGTGTTTGATGCCCAGCATTGCTATTATACTGTATATCTGGTATATAATATGTACTGTACAGCATAACACAGCCAGAAGGTAGCGGCATCAGTGGTAAAGTGTCTGCTCTACTGGGATGTCACCAATACTTCCAATACTTAGATAGATGTCACCCCTGAGCCATGAGGGCAACTGGATGTCAATATATTTGGGAACACTGTGGCTGGCACTGTATGTCAGGACATTGTATGTCAGAGCACTGTGGCTGGCACTGTATGTTGGAGCACTGTAGTTGGCACTCTATGTTGGAGCACTGTGGCTGGCAGTGTATGTCGGGGCACTGTGGTTTGCACTCTATGTTGGAGCACTGTGACTGGCCCTGTATGTCAGGACACTGGATGTCAGAGCACTGTGGCTGACACTGTATGTCGGGGCACTGTGGCTGGCACTGTATGTCAGGGCACTGTGGCTGGCACTGTATGTTGGAGCACTGTGGCTGGCGCCGTATGTTGGAGCACTGTGGCTGGCACTGTATGTCAAGACACTGTATGTCAGGGCACTGTGGCTGGCGCTGTATGTTGGAGCACTGGCTGGCACTGTATGTCAAGACACTGTATGTCAGGGCACTGTTTGTTGGAGCACTGTGGCTGGCACTGTATGTCCAGGCACTGTAGCTGGCACAATGTTGGGGCACTGTCAGGCACTGTATGTCAGGGCACTGTATCTCAAGGCACTATTTGTTAGGGCACTGTGTCTGACACTGTATGTTGTGGCACTGTAGTTGGCACTGTATGTCAAGGCACTGTATGTTAGGGCACTGTGGCTGACACTATGTTGAGGCACTGTGTCTGGCACTATATATCGGGGCACCGTATGTCAATGCACTATATGTTAGGGCACTGTGGCTAAAAACTGTACATCGGGGCACTGTGTCTGTCACTGTATTTCGGGGCACTGTGGCTGGCGCTATGTTGGGGCACTTTCTGGCACTGTATGTGAAGGCACTATATGTTAGGGCACTGTGGCTGACACTGTATGTCGGGGCTTTGTCCACAGTTCTGCCACATGGATCTTGACTGCTCAGCACCCAACCACTATGTGTACAAGCACCCGATATCACACTGTATATATATATATACATCGAAACTGAGACATCACAGAATCGGTCACCTCAATGCTGTATTGAGAATATCGGTCACTGCTTTCCACTAGATTGAATGAGATGAAACTGAAGCTTTTATTCCATGGATGGCTGAGCAGGGCTGTGGAGTCGGAGTCGGTGCCCATTCTGGTGGATTCGGAGTCATTATAAAATGTATTACAAAATATGTAATACATTGGTACAATTAGTTTGATGCGGTGTCAAGAGCAAGAGGAATTGGGTCTTGCCAGTGCTCCCAGATCTTCAGTCTCATCAGCTGAGGAGTGTAATTGAGGACACGGAGCAGGCAAAGCGTTACCACAAGGGAAAAGATTCCGCTCCCAAAGCAATCAGATTAACCAGATTTCTTCAAAATTTTTCACTTGCTTTCAAAGAACTAGAAGATGAACCGTTCATCAGACCTGACTGTGTCTGAGGCAATTCATTTATACCCTGACATTGTTAAAGATGTTGACCCTGTGGTCACCGCTTTGCCCCCAAGTTAGTGTAGAGAGGCCATTCTCTAGCCTGGAAACAATGTTATTCAGGACGTTTTTGTTGAAAACTTTTTTTCCCACTTACTGCAGCGTTTTACATATTTACACATTTTTTTAAGTTGTGTCTAAAGTTGTATCCAATAAATATATTTTACACTGACAAGCAAAAGGGTAACAATTTTTTGATTTTTGCCTTTCAGGCTCCATATCTCACCATCCACTACAGCTTTGAATGTGAAACTACCATAGTTTTATAGACAATCATATTGGATCTCATACTTGACCTGGAACTATATAGCATCTGCTTAGTTCTGCAGATTCTGGTCACGTAATTGCATTGTCACTGTTTTGCTCTTGGTGGTGGGACAATCTTTTCCTTCTTCTTACTATAAAGTACAACATGTTCTCACATTCCCTAATAGCTCAGTGTGTTATTAGGCAGATTCGCAAGTGAAAGGTCACTGGTTCGAGCCACCATGAAGAAGATTTCCCAAGAAAAGAGAGAAGAGAGGCAGCAGCACCCAGCTCATCGATTGTGTCTCTCTGTGATACAAAATTGCCGAACTGCATCATGTGAGGCGCCGACAGCCGGAAGAATATGGAATAAAGTCCATCCATTCCAAAGCCAAGAGGCAATGTCCAGGGGAAATATCGGAGTCATCAAGTTGCTCAACACAAGTTCTATCAGTCCTAACGCAATAGACACAGCAGTGGAGGTGGCTCGTAGGCTCCATAAGACTGAGATCACAGACATCCATGCAAGCATCGGGCAACACACGATACACAAGTCTGGAATGATGGCCGGAAAAAAGGTGAAGAAGCCGCGGCTTCAATCTTATCATAAGAAGCAGGCATCCAATCAAAGAAGTGTCAAAAACGTCATCACTGAGGTGTTGGGCTCTCATTGGCTTCTAAAATCACATGACCATGTTATATATATTTCACTGTGTTGCCTTGTGAACACCATTTTCAGCTCACTCTCTATACTGTACAGACTGCTGTTAGTTAGATAGCATTTTCCTCTCCAAAGACAGTAATAAATTATGCCATGGATCCCTGCAAAAGAAATCAAGGACTTTATGGAAGGAGTTGCTGACTAGAGAGAGAAGGATTATCTCTTGGACAGGTATACTGGGAAGTGTGTACCAGAGAGATAGTGCATAGGAAGTCCCCCGCTGGCTACCGAGTAGATGGTGTCCAGATAGTTGCCTCTGTCTTGGCCCATCTAGATCAAGTTCTTCTGGGGTGGCTCTGCTATCCCCTGAAAGTCTATCTGGAAGTTGCTATGATGTCCGTTCTCCTGGGGTTAGAGTGCTCCTTGTTGTACCAAGACTGCATTCAACTAAGGGACTGGTTTAGAAGGAAACTCTGATGGCTGCTAGATGTAATGCAGGTGGAGAAAAGAATGTAACCTAATGAAGGTGAGATGCCATGTATAACAGCTTGCGGATAAATAAAAAGGACTAAGTTATGGTTTCAGCATTAACCCTTTGTCTGTCTCCTGCGTCACCTGCCCACATCAAAGACCCCTCCCCACACTATCACTACGGGAAGAGGACTACAACCACCATCTTGGAGTGTGCCCCAGGGGTTGGTAACATCTACATCAAGCTGCAGGATTCTCCACCACCAAAGTGCTGATGCCACGGCAGGCATGAGAGGTTTGGTGAGTGTCAGTCACCATGACAAGTGTGAAGGGGCCTAGTGTAAGCCACGACCAGTCCCATCCTCTCCTCTGCTCTACCCCACGGCCAACCACTTTTATACTAGACCATGAGCCTATAGATGGGCATTTGGCCTAGTAGACACCAGAAGTGGCATCCTGGAGTAGGTATGATCACGCCATACAGCCCAGACTGAACTTGAGAGGTGTTCAGCAAAGAGGTGAGTATTATTTATTTTGTTTCTCACAGGGAGCCCTGTATACCAACCTAACCTGGGGTACACCTCACGTTACCTCTCTGTGTATACTCTACTATACATGACTGTTCTACAGTGTAAGGTAAGACATCACCATATTACCTCTCTCACGGAGTTCCTCCAGTACAGCTTGCAGGCCAGGAGAATCATAATGCTTCTGTAATTCATACAGACTGACCCACAATACTATCACAGCTTCTCGTCCAAGGTTAAATATATCCTGAAGTAAAATCCGGGCCAACTTTCTTCTATCATTTTCTAGACTCTGATATTTCTAGAAGACAAATATCACATATAAAGGTCTTTACACAATCAGACATAATACAAAGGGTTAATATACAGTTATTTCAGGGCTGTCGCCCTATAATGCGCTGGGCCAAAAAAAGAGAGATACATGGAATTTACAAGAACTAATGTGATTATTCCCTACAATCTAATTCCCCTTTATGTATCTGTGGGAGGGGGAGAAATACTCCACCTAGACTTTCAAGGGGTTCTCTATTGTATATAGGCTCCTCCTTCTGCTAAACTGGAAATTGCTCCAGATTTTACAATATAAAGCAAAATTGAGGTTCAGCCTCTTGGAGACGGTAGAACGGCCACATGGACTAAGCTGTTCCTATAGCACATGGGGTACTTGTATGTAACACGGGCTGTTCTCGTCCTCTCACCTCAGCAGAGAAACCTCGGGACTGCAGCTGACTGAGGAGTTGAATAGGACTCAAGTTCTCCACAATGTAGAGCAGATCATCTCGGAAATATTCATATGTCATCCTCAGCACATGATCCTCATACTGACAAAGCTTCTGGTGAAACTGCCGGGTCTTATCATCTGGGGAATTAAGGAGACAAAAGAATGAAGTCAAGAATATACAAGAGCCTGAGGGCATTTATGTGTGATATTCCAGTCCTAGATCAAAAATGAAGAAAGTGTCAGAAACTTAATGAAGGCCCTGTTATTGCCTACAGAGCTTGGAATAATTAAGGTCAAGCCACACAACAAATCTGACACTACCAAAGAAAGGAGAAACACTGGAGCAAACAAAGTGGTAAACGGTGCGAGAAGCCTCGGGTTAAGGTTCCTTAATATTTAGGGTTGTAAAAACTTACCCCCC